>OX442415.1:15620084-15667584 GCA_949361645.1 Spongilla lacustris
TGGACGCAGGATGCATGGTTTTTACGCTATATAGGATGGGTTTTAGTCTGGGTACCCGACTGATCGCGGTTGTACTATCACGCAACAGATGAACTGACGATGGGAATAGCCTTTCCTGAGATATGTCAGGCGGTGCACGCAGTGTACATGTGGAGCTGTGTTTACTTGATGTGATCGACATTACTTTTCAGGCTATGATCCTATAGTTGATCTCAATATATATATATATATCAATCTCTCATACTGATGAGATTTCAGCCATGAAGTATATCAATAACCACTCCTTAAGGAATTTTGTTCGTGTATATATGTGTGTGAATATTGGTTTCAATGAGTGCTTTGACGACACAGAAAGGATAAGAGCGGTGTATTCGTTAAAAGGAATTTAATACTAAAATACTAAATGTTCGTGTATGTGTGTCAGTATTGGCTACAATGAGCATTTCAAGCGGCGGAAGGACATGCAGCTTTGGCGACGGTTAGGTGCTACTCGTCAACGCGATTCCGTGTACTGCCGTAAAAGTTTCCCAGCCTTGTCATCAATGAAATAAAATGTTATAAGGGGGGACATTTTACCCTGGAGGGGGACAGTTTGCCCTAGTGTAGATTGTCCGGGGGGACATTGTACACTAGTGCAAAACGTCCGGGGGGACAAATTTTAGGGGGGACATTGTGCACTGCGACACCGGCCTTAATGACTACAATAGCCTTAAGTGCACGCATTGTTATGTACACGCGTGTGTGACTGAATGCAATTCACCCGCGTGTGGCGACGGCCGAAATGCTGTGCACCACTGTCAGCTCAGGTTCAACCAGATCACCTCTGGTACTGCTTATGCAGTTTTGAACGTAGTATTTTGAAACATTCCTATGCACTGAACATTTAGAATCGCGAATGTTTGAAGAATCAGGTGCGTACGGTTTGTATCTAGAATTATTATATTAAACAGTGCCTCGCGCAGTGCTATATTTTTATCAACGCCACGCCTCTTGGCTATGTCGACTGTGGACCTGGAGGCCCTCTTACTCTTTGCCTCTTGCAGAGATCTATATATGATCTCTGTCTCTTGTATCTATTTATCTTTCGATCTCACACTTAATGAGATCTTTACAAAGAAGCTGAAATGCATTCACAACGTCCGGCCTTGCATGTCGATCGGTTTTATACAGTAGTACTAACAGTCATTATACACATGACACAGCAAAGTGCGCTCGTGTTCGCTCAACATACTGCCACGGTCACTAACCACATAGCTTTGGTGTACGCATATATGTTTCGATCCAGCGCCAGTCGAGAACGTACGTCATTATAAGCATACGTTAGTTTATCATAAGGTCTCGCCGAGGGGGGGGCAAAAAAAAAAGTTATAGACACCATCCCAAAAATTCTTAAAACCAAGGGCCAGGTCAACCCCCCCCCCCCCCCCCTCCGCCTTCGACCACGCCCATTTTTCGCCCACGCCCCTTAAAATAATTACGTAATTGACAATTGACCACACCTACAGTTAAGATAATATTACAAATTTAAAGCAGGCTTCGTTGTAGATTGCTGTTGTAGGTGTTGTCACTTCGTCGCTTGCAGCTGGAGACGCTGTTTCACTTGTACCATAGAATTTCGTGATACCTAGTCTCTCGTGCCATGACGTAATGCACAGGCTGTAGGCCTATCGAATATTACATCCCTGCCCATCAATTAAGGTTTGCGGTACTCCAACAAGATTTTGAAGAACGGCACGCATTATCGTTCATGATTTGGTAAAGTACTCGTTTAAACAATAGCAGGCGGGGCATGCTCGCGTGAGGCGTGACCTCATGCATGTTACTTAGTACCAGGTGTATCCGTGGCTTACTTAGTAGCGTTAGTATAGTTTTTATCTTTACATTGCTTTGCGACGCTTCAATTGTTGCACTATTGGTTAGTGAATTGGTATGAAGGCCACGCCCACGAATTGTGTCTCAGTCACGTGATAATATGCTTTCCACAATGAAATAGCTTACAATCGCACTAGATAGGCAGTTAAGCCATATCTTTGCACGAATTGGACACCCATGAACATTACAAACAATATGATTCCATCATTATGTTGCTGTAGTGCGAGCTAAAGTTCCAAAAAAAAAATTAAGAAAAGTGATGAATTTTTTTTTTTTAATTTTTTTTGGCCAAGACCCCCCCCCCCCCCCCCCAACTTTGATACCTCATAACTTTTTTTCCTAGACCCCCCTGAAAAAAAGAATAGCATATTCGTGATGCTCTCAATGAGCTCTTCAAAGTTGGGGGATGGTGTCTTCCACTTTGTTTTTTGCCCCCCCCTCGGGTCTCGCTTAAAAAAAAAAACCGCCGGTAGAAGTTATAACTACATGCATCCAACTAGGCCTACCAGAGACATGCAGAATGCGTTCGCTTGCAAAACTGATTTATATCCCTTATTTCATACCGAACACCCATCGTGCGTGTACGGCACTATGCCAGATACACGGTCGGCTCTACCAAGCACCAATAATTTGCTCATGTGACGTCGGATGACAATTAATAATTTCATATATTTGTCCCAGATTCTGAAGTGCGGTTCATATAAGTGCCTTGGGAATGTTGTAAGGGTCTAAAATACACCACTTGCTCCTACTAACGACTCAGTAGTTCAGCCTTCATATTCCACTGTGAGTGATGAGAAAAAACTTGAAGAAACATGACAATACCATGTTTCATGTACAAAAGTACGCAGTAGCACAAAAATGCGTATGGAATTAGTAGTGAACACTTTTCAACAGAGACCAGAATATAAAAAAGATGGTTTATTAGTATCCCAATCATAAACCCGTTACGTAAAGTTGTATTGTAGCCACTGTAAAAGAACCGTGAGTGTTTTTACACAATTCTCCATACACTTCCCGTTCAAGTAATTTTTATCGCGTGACGCGGGTATTCAATTATTCATGTCCGCGATTGCTGGACATGTGCATTGAACGAACTGAATATTGGTAGTTCACGACAAAATTCATATCATATGTGATGATTCAAGTTTGAATCTATAACGTAAACGCTATTTACTTCCTTCATCCCGGTGTATAGGAAGCGCCGTTAACTGTAGGCAAGGAATGCTCTCTACCGGATGTTAACAATCACTATTTAATACCGCCTGGCCTATACACAGCAAAACCGGTACATCGACACGGTAACGTCTCATCACGTGACCTTACCCGTCTCTTTGATGTAGGCGGATACCGTTGAAATCAATTTCAACGGTCCGTCTGTGGACTGAGAGTGGACGGTAACGTCTCTTTTCCCGTCACTCTGTCACGTCATTTATACGCTATAATCCGTCACTTCGGAAAATCGACGGTTAAAGAGGTTCGCTTTTTACCGTTGCCGTACCGTCGGTACGTAAGGTTGGGTTTTAGGCAACCGCGTCGCTTCTATCCATGCAGCACACCACACCATCACATGCACCTTTCTCAGAATCTGAAGCAGCTTTGAAAGTCATTATACAAATACATAGGCATGTACGAAAGGGAACGCAAGTATTTTGCTTGGTCTCCGTACGTATTGATGTACAAAACAACTACTGCATGGTACGTATACGATTCTGTCCTGTTGAAAGATATGATTATAGGATGAGAACCACACGAAGTACTTGCTTAAATACAATTGCAGTTATTGATGACACGGGCGTGAAACCTGTACGACAGTCGCACATTCAACTCTCTCATCATCAAACCTTCATCTCTTACAAAAAGCCACAGGTGAGATTCTTTGCACATACCTCATTGCGCTCCAGATTAACAAAGGCTTACTATATCCGAGGAAACAAAAATCACATGCCCAACAACTTACAGATTGGAAAAAGTATACCGTAATGCGAAAGGCACAACTCTGAGACTCTTGCCAGCAAACGTTCATCTGTTACAAAAAAATGACATCCTTGTGACACATTCATGGCGCTCCAGAGTACGTTCGTGGAAAGGGTTTAGAGAGAGGAAAAACAAGTATCAGACATCAAATTACATAACGAAAAGCACGTACTTTCGCGTTACAACCTATTCCTGTAGACTGAAAGAAGGGGGTTCGACACAACAAAAATGGCGCCTACCGACACATTTACCTGATTAGGCCACGCCCATGAAGGTCCACACCTCCCAGGAGACCAGTATGTGTGCTACATCTGCTGATATTAGGACATGTAGATCTACACACGTATTCCCCATGCACAGTGGTGACAGTAACATCGCTTGCCTATGTGGACGGTACCGTGCTGTCGATTACCATTGTACATACACGGGCACCGTCACTAAACGTTTCCGTAAAATTTACGTAGAAGTCCGTCATGTTCGAGAGAGACGGAGTACCGTTGCAACCCGTCTCCAGATAGCGGTTTCGCTGTGCTAGGCATCCTTCACTGCATAGTGAATGGTGTCTAGCATGTAAGAAACAGGTATGAAAGTACGTATAGTATTTCTTGTCGAGCCGGTAGCGCGTACTAACTTAATCACAATGATGCCTATAAGTTGTACTATAGGTATAGTGATCTGCTTCCTACTCTGGTAAGCATCCTATACTGCACCATGTCCTGTAGCCAGGGCTGCCGTGATATTTTTTTATATATCGTGATACGCAATATATCGCGATATTTTTTTAGCATATCGCAATACAAACGTGCACGGAAATAGACGGAGAATCACGGAGATAGATGAAATACCAATTTAGTACATGAAGATTTTGCAGAGATGCATTAGTACCATACAAGTACACAACGGCAAAATCCTATCACGTGCTATTTAAAACCACTTTGCATTATGCCTCAAAAACATGCATTTACCCAGCCGTTCTGGTTAAGAGGCAACATCGTTTTTTCTGGAGTATATTCTTTGCTGTGGAGAAAACCCTTTCTGAAGGTGCAGTTGAGGCAGGGATAGCTATAGATACTTCCTTGCCAGTTTGGCAACTTGAGGGAAGTAGAATTCATGCTTTCTCCGCCAATCCATCGGGTCATCCGCTATATTCTGAAGTTAATTTCAGCCTCCTTAAGATATCTCATCTTCAATGTGATCATCATGAGTACAACGGATTACTTCACCAGGACATTCATCTTTATGTCCAAACAGAATATCAAATTCCTCATCTTGTTGAGTAACTGCTGCTTTCTTTGCTGGAGGCTCATCAGCCTCATCTTCTTCATTCTCCTCTGCAATGTTCATCATTTCAGTTTGCAATTGGCTAATAATGGTTTGCCTATTACTGCGGTTTAGCCAAGACGAACTTTTATGTCCTGGATGAGTTATAGCTCCCATTCCCAATAGGAGCTAGGTCAGCTGAATCCCAACGTTTGCAGCATGTCCTGCAGTATAAAGCCCCTGACTTCTTGTACAAGTTTTGGAAGGTTGTTCCAACGGGTCCCTAACTGCCAGTGCACTTGTGGCATTGTACCTTGCAGTCCATCCACAAGTGTATCGAGAAAAGCATCCTAAAGTAGGGTACTTTTCTCCCTGCAGAAAATCTGTTGCATTTTGAAATGCCTTCAACAGGGCACACAACTTTTCAGCAGCCAGCCCTGCCAATACATAAAAAATGTGCTTGTGAAGCAACTGAACTGCAGCAAATAGCGCTGCAATGAATTATTAATAGATAATTGATCGATTAATATATTTACTACATCGCGATATCTCGCTCATATCGCGATATATCGCGATATACACGATATCGGCTACAGACCATATATCACGGCAGCACAGCCTGTAGCTGAGCCCAGTATCGCGAGGGCAAGAACCTAGGGGTGACATTCGTAATTTATGTGAAAGTGTTTGGCTTCGTGGTATGCAACTGTTACATGTTTCATCATATAAACACAGCACTTGAACTTATAGAACTTGCAGGGGTGTTGGATCTCAGAACTGTCTTTTTGTGTGTCAATATGAAAGGTTGACAGTAGCTCTTCACGAATTGTTCCTTGAGTAGATGGCTTGCAAATGCAACCACATAACCAGCATAAATCATCCAATTGACACTTGTGCTTACACTGTTAAAAAAAGGGTGTTGCCACAACACCCTTAGGGGTGTTCGTACGCCTGTTTAGGAATAACACCCCATGGAGTGTTGTGGTAACCGCTCAGGGGTGTTAGAGCTAACACCCCTGAAGTGTAGCCAGTACACTCTAATGGGTGTTGACACAGGTATCAATAGTTCGTGCATGCACCGTAATCTTATGATACAACGTAAATTAATCTTCATAAAGTATACAACAACAGTTGATGATTTTAATAAAAAGTTGACAATAAATACAATCATACAACAAAACTATAAACATGTCTTTAGGGCCTATACGACGATCGAGTAGTCGTAGTCCTGGAGTGTTTCTCTGCATGCTTCGGACACTAAACAAACGGAGAAAATATATAATGGTCAGGTTCCAATATGAGACATGTCTAACCTTTTTAATTGAATCTTGGGTGCAGCCCTCAGTCCGACGATGGTCATGTTCGCTAAGCGGATCGGTGACAATAACAGCGTCAATCGTACCGATTGTTAAGCTTACCTGGAAGGCTTGCTAGAGCGAGCGTGTCATATGACCTTTGTAAGGTAAGGTAGGGCGTTATTTAGCGCGACAAGGTACTTACATGCCTTATGCAATAGTGAGGCAGCGCAGCGAGCGGTAGTAGCCGTATTTTCCTTAGCTAGACCGTATAAACAGGCATTCCGGTCCGATCGCAAACTGCTGTTCTCGATGAACTCTCTTCAAAGCGCTCAACTCGTCTTACTCAAATGCATCGCTCATGAAATGCTGGAAGAAAACAAATAGCTTACCAAAAAGTCGGAACTTACTTACCTGTTCATAAATAACAGAACGTGTTTCTAAAGGTCACGCATGCGCAATGAAATATATTTTTAGCATGACCTTACATATTTATGTTACAATTGTGAATACACGTTGCCCAAATGTGAGGAAAGCTATACATGTACAGGACTTTTGAGTAGTTCCGATTGCAAAAAAGCGCACTTCTCTCAGAGTGTATTTGCTGTCCAACAGTATTTCTGTGTATGTGTGAATGTGTGTGGACATGTATGCACACACATACACACATGTGCATGTGTGTTAATGTGTGCATTGTGTGTGTGAATGCGTGTGTGTGAATGCGTGTGTGTGAATATGCATGTGTGTGTATGTGCATGTGTGCCATGTGTGTGTATGTAGGCCTGTAGCAAGGGGGGTTGGTCAATCTCCCTTGTTTGATGCCTTATTGCGAGGGGACCCCCCACCCCCCCCACTTTCGTATCAATGTGAGGCCCCCCCTCCCCCTTCCCCAACAGTCCTGCAGTCCTATTAATCGACGCTCCCCACTGCCGGACTTCCTGCCTACGAGCCTGTGTATGCATGTGCATGTGTGTGCATGTATGCATTGTGTGTGTACTTATGTGTACATGTGTATGTGTTTATATGTGTATGTGTGTGCATTAGCATGAGTCTGTGATGCATGTGTGTGCATTGTGTGTATGTCTGCACATGTATGTCTGCACATGTTTGTGTGCATGTGTGCATGTGAGTGTATATGTGTGTGCATTTATGTGTGTGTTAATGTGTGTTAGTGTGTGTATGTGTGCATGTATGTGTGTGCATTGTGTCATATGTGTGCATGTGTGTGCATGTGTGTGTGCATGTGTGTGTGTGCATGTGTGTGTGCATGTGTGTGTGCATGTGTGTGTGCATGTGTGTGTGCATGTGTGTGTGCATGTGTGTCATATGTGTGTATGTGTGCATGTGTGTATGTGTATGTGTTCATGTGTTTGTGTGCATGTGTGTATGTGTTCATGTGTGTGTGTGTACATGTGTGTATGTGTGCATGTGTGTGTATGTGTGCATGTGTGTGTATGTGTGCATGTGTGTGTATGTGTGCATGTGTGTCACGTGTGTAGGTGTGTATATGTGCGCATGTGTGTATGTGTGCGTGCGTGTGTGTATGTGTATATGTGTGTGCATGTGTGTGTATGTGTGAATGTGGCGATATATCCCTGATGTGTATGCTTGTGTGTCATGTGTGTGCATGTGTGTATGTGTGTATGTGTGCATGTGTGTCACGTGTGTAGGTGTGTATATGTGCGCATGTGTGTATGTGTGCATGTGTGTATGTGCGCATGTGTGTGTGCATGTGTGTATGTGTGTGTCATGTGTGTATATACGTGTGTGCATGTGTGTATGTGTGTGTGTGCATGTGTGTGCATGTGTGTTTGTGCATGTATGTATGTGTGCACAGTGGCGTAGGAGCTGGGGCGGCAGCAGTGGCCATGGCCGCTGCACTTTTCCGTGAACAACAAAATAATAATAATCGATCACTTATACATGTACCTTCACAAGCAAAACTTTGGTATTAACCAATTACTGTAGATGCAAATAGGCATCAAATAGGTGTTTACTATTACATGTACCAAGGTATTTTGGGTGAGGTGACCACAAACCAATGAAAAATAATACCAATAGACCCTTCCCTTTAACGGCGTAAGGAATGCAATTATTCTTAATTGCGTCACTTCCGGAGTTCATCCTGTGCGCGAGTACTAACCAGGTTGTTGATAATTTTCGACCGACCAAGCCTCTGTCACAACAGTACTCACTAAGGCAGACATCCCAGGTGCGTTTCTCGAGGAGCCACAAGAGATCTGTAGTATGGCAGCGCTTCGAAGGTGGCTAATTTGCCACGGGATAAAAATGCAATCAGCTAGCCGAAAGCAAAGCCTAATAGATATTGCCAAGACATTTATGTACTGTGTTGATATCAGCCTTGCTAGTCTCGTTCCCAGACCTATATGACGCAATGTTTATCGCAATTTGTACATTGTATAAACAAGCTCGTACTTGTAGAAGTCTGGTGTTTCGAATGCTAAACCTTAGAATTCGTGCGCTTATACGCAACGTTGCCCTCCTACTTCTTACAGTACATAGATACACCCTTGTTGTCCACCTTGCGAGTCATTTTACCCAGTACACATGACACATTACATCACCGGCAGGAAGAACTCCTGACGTGACGTAAAATTAGCAAATTGCATTCCTTACGCCGTTAACGGGAAGGGTCTATTTGAAGTTCTTCATGAACATGGCTTCAGTGGGTGTCATTACATTATCCCTTCCTGCCACACAAATTTTTTTTTTGACCACATATGAGATCAAATCACCAAACAAAGGCATTAATTGGTTTTAAGGTACCATACTATGTAGTTTACAACTGCTACCACAAGTGCCCTTGGCTGCACTATACATGTAGCTGTTTTATATTACATGCACAGAGGCAAGGTCTCAAAAGAAACTTACTGTTTACTGCTTACAGTCTTTGCGTAGTTTTTGGAGTTTATCTACGCAAAAAGTGTTGGCTTTTGGGGCTCCGCCCCAGACCCCTATGGCAGGACTTCCAGTGCTCCCGGCCCCCATGCATACCCCTGGCTGGGTGGGAGGGGTGCCCCCCCTCCCGCACCTTCCCCATGGAGGCAGGGGAACCGCCGTTATTGGCCGCTGCACTTTTTATTCCCTTCCTACGCCACTGGTGCATGTGTGTGTATATATGTGCATGTGTGTGTGTGCGTGTGTGTATGTGTGTGTGCGTGTGTGTACATGTATGTGTATGTGTATGTGTGTGTGTATGTGTGTGTGCGTGTGTGTATGTGTGTGTGTGCATGTGTGTGCATGTGTGTATGTGTGCATGTGTGTATGTGTGCATGTGTGTATGTGTGCATGTGTGTATGTGTGCATGTGTGTGCATGTGTGGGCATGTGTGTACATGTGTATGTGTGTGTGCATGTGTGTGCATGTGTGTATGTGTGTGTCATGTGTGTAAGTGTGTGCATGTGTGTGTGCATGTGTGTGTGCATGTGTGTATGTGTGTATGTGTGTGCATGTGTGTATGTGTGTGTGTGTGCATGTGTGTGCATGTGTGTGTGCATGTGTGTGTGCATGTGTCAGCATGTGTGTATGTGTGCATGTGTGTGTGCATGTGTGTATGTATGCATGTGTGTGCATGTGTGTGCATGTGTGCATGTGTGTGTACATGTACATGTGTGTGTACTGGATTGCCCCTAATTTGACTAACCCACCCCCTGGTTTACACCAAAATAATACTACATGGCATGCCATATAACAGTGCAGAGGGAAGACATTCATTTTTGCCCAACCCCTATATTTTTATATATTCTGAAACCCACCCCCTGTTGAAAATGTGTGTATGTGTGCAGGTGTGTTGCCCCTAATTTAAATCCCTGGTGTGTATGTTTGTGTGTCATGTGTGTATGTGTGCATGTGTGTGCATGTGTGTGTGCACGTATGTGTGCATGTGTGTGTGCACGTGTGTGTGCATGTGTGTGTGCACGTGTGTGTGCATGTGTGTGTGCATGTGTGTGTATGTGTGTGCATGTGTGTGCATGTGCATGTGTGTACAGTGCATGTGTTTATGCATGTGTATGTGTGCATGTGTGTATGTGTGTGCATGTGTGTATGTATGTGTGTGTATGTGTGCATGTGTGTATGTGTATGCAACATGTGTGTATGTGTGCATGTGTGTATGTACATGTGTGTACGGAACGCACCTCAGTACTGATGGAACGAGGGAGAATGCAAAGAGTGTCCAAACTCCTGCCATTAAGGCCACACAACAGTGTTCAGCAGCATTCATCCAGCATATTTCATTATTGTCTACTTTCTATCAGGACCTGCATGTGGTATAATGATATAGACATGTAGCCACATGACTGCATGAACACTTTTAGCATAAACCCAATATTCAAGCTGTGAAATATATATTTTTTGAAATTAATATAGACTGTTTCCTTGCTATATGCACATAACAAAATACTTCAGTGTGAATATATGCTCACATGTCATTTTACTAGGGTGTGATCTAAATAGAATCCAAGTAGGCTATGCCATTGCTACTTATTAACCTTGACTTCACTCTCAACACAAAGTGGCATGAACAAGCTTGCATCAAATTTGAAACTTAGTATAGGGCCTATGCATGCGTACTACAACACACTACTGATAGCGAAGCGCTAGCATGAGCACAGCGGTGCACATTGACGAACACTGCACACTAGCCTTCATAAGCACAGCTAGATTACACGCATGAATACGGTAATTGCTGCGCATTTCGAAAAGGCAACGTGTATACGCACTGCCCTAGTCTAGAAATCCACACCAATGCACGGGCCATGGCCACCCTATGTTAGACATTTTTAACTGGTATGTTGTGTGCGTGCATATACCTTTAAGATATAACTCTGTTACTTAAAGTCCAGTAACTGTATCTATATCACCACGAATATGAAGTCACAGCTATGCTGCCATACTATATCTCGCAAACCACGCCCTCAACCGTCAGAAAGTAATTACACACAAGGCTGAACATTGGGGTGTAATGCGGTAAACCAGTGTTGTGACAACACACCTCTAAAATCACCCAACACCCCACTGTTGGTGGGGGTATGCTGCTAACACCCCAGCATAGCCTGCTAACACCCATACATGTCAGCTGAACACCCTAGTGTGTTGCCATAACACTCATCGGGCTGTAACACCCCTCAAACCTAACACCCCTTGGGCCAGTTTTTTTAACAGTGTATAGGTTCCATTGTGGCTATAGATTACTCGTGGTGTGTAAATTATTCACGGTTTTTAAGAGATCTTACGCCTAGTTTGCAGGCGCGTAGTACGAAGCTGAATTCATCAAATTACTCACGATCACTGATTCTTTCTCTTTCTTCTGAGCGTTTTACAGCTCATTTAAGAAGAGCAATTTTTATAGTATGAAATCGAACTCGTGGCAGTTTTAGTTATGTTGAGAAGAGCCTGTATACGTGGCCTGTCACGGAGGTAAGTGTCCTTCGGAGTAAATTATCCTACCGGACAGTTTACTCCGGAGTAAATTGTCCCCCGACGGAGTAAGTGGTCCGTCATATATATCGTGTAAATTGCAATTCAAAACTAGTGCGCAGCCATGTGGTTCAAGTTGTTAATCACTACCGATAAAGAGCGTAGCTGCCTGCTGGTTTTCAGAGGTTGTATGTGACTTCTACTACATGTAAATGGATGAGACTCATGAGAGGGCGATGAAAACGAAGAACGAGAGTTTGCTGATGTCAGTTGAACTCATGGCACATGCATCAATCCAGCGAAAAGCAAACTGTCCACAGCAAAAAAACGCGTCGAATCAATTCTTGATTTTCAATTGATTTGTCTGGTACAAAATGAAAATGTTTACATACCTGGTACAAACTGTTTACAATATGCAAGTGACAAATCAATTGAAAATCAAGAATTGATTCTACGCGTTTTTTTTGCTGTGGTCCTAGGACATATTACTACGGAGTAAATTGTCCTATAGGACATATTATTCCGAGTAAGTTGTCCTAGGATGTCCGCCGGAAGAGAGTTGGGGTAGGGACAGTTTACTCCAGATGGGGACAGCTTACTCCGAAGTAACTTGTCCTATAGAGACAGGTTGTTCCGGAGTAATATGTCCTAGGACTACTTACTCCGGAGTAAATGGTCCGGGCGGACACTTAACTCCGTGGACAGTTTCCTCCGTGACAGGCCACAAGTACATTGTAGTAGTAATAGTATTCGATTGCGCAAATAGTCCGGCCTTTAATACTTCAGACGTTAATTTCTTATTGGTTTTCTCATCGGTACAAAAGACCAAGCGCAGGCAACCTCCGAAGTTAAGTATCAGTTATGAGCTTTATGGTGACCATTTGTTTTAGATATACCGTAATTCAATCCTTACGATCTAATTTCAAAACCTAATGTCTCGTACGGAACAGCCGTGACTGATGGACTTGTTGCTGCCGTCGTGTTTTAGCCCTACCTAACCTAACAAACAACGTTGTAGTGCCTCTGAGCATATATACTTCGAGTCGAAATGCTGCAGAAAAGCAAAAAAAAAAGTACAGAACAGACAAATAAATTTAAAAAATTTAAAAATTTATTATGCCATTGCGTACATCAACAGAATCGGCCGCTTGTGATAACCGGAAACCAACACCAATAAAGTACATTACACACAAATTTGAGTCGCTTACCGCGTATACTAGGCTTGCTTTCAGCAGATTGATGGGGCTGATGTACCGCATCACAAACGCATCCCCCAAACAGCACAACGATAAGCAAAGACACGAACCTTTCCAGGCCAGGAACCCGCCAAAATTAAAATTATCCATCAAGCGCAATGCCAATGTTGTCGGCATACTCTAATTGGTGCACTTTTTTAAATACAATACAACAGAACTAACCTATAATCAAGCATTCACCAATTTCTTGAACTGACATCAAAGAGCTTTAAATAATATCTACTCTGCATTACAATACTTACAAACATTAAATTTCACATCATCATCCGTGACAATTAGAACAGTAATGGTAAGAATGAAAATGATACACATTAACGTTATAAAATAGTGATGAAACACTTGGTGCGCGTACACACAGACAGATGTCCACACACACACACACACACACACACACACACACACACACACACACACACACACACACACACACACATATGTATACACCGCTCACAAAATTTACTGTCTGCTGGGAGTTGCTCCACTGAAAGTCCTAACAGACATACATGTAGCACCTTTGACGTCCAGCAGCCTCCGTAGACTATAAGAAATATGTAACTTCGAAACACTTTTTATTCAACCGGTGGGTTAAAAAGCGTCTAATAATTAAAGAGTGCTTAGAGATTACTAAGAGAAAACAACATTGTGGCGATCAAAAGCGTTCACTACCAAACGCTTATTCTGAAATTGACTTGCACACAAGCATACACACGAGTATGTGAAACCTGACGATGGTATGATATAATATACTCTGCACGGGCGTATATACTTCGATTATACGAACAGTGACGTATTTTACACCTGCGAATTCTTGAATATACGTTGTCTACTCAGGGGTATACTTTGCGTTTTCTTCCAAAATATACAGTGTCGTATAACACGCACTGTGCTAGGCCTGGTGCTGGAAAAAACAAAGAACAATGCTTTTTGGATCACGTTTGACTCCAGATTCGGAATTATAAGACATCATTTGGAAGGTGAAGCATCACGCTTTCCTCTCTGTTCCTGGTAATCAACCTAAGAGTATTGCTGCTGACCCCACTACCGTAGTAATACTCTACATCTACTAATTTGATCTCAAGAATGCAGTCTGATTGCCCAGATGACACGCATTGCATCAACACCTGCATTCTCCCCTGTACAGCCTCCTGTCAATATCAAGTATCCAGTTACTTAATTACTATACGTTATTTTGCACCTGTTCCGATGCAATTTCAATTTGCTTAGCCCTATACATATAAACTAACCTATTAGAGATGATGTAATCATTATCATATTATGCCAGTATTGATCGAGGAAAAACTTTAATTTTTTTTTTAACGCACAGCAGCTATCATGCTTAGAATGAACTCCACCTTTCCCTCTACCATGCTTCTAGTCCTTCTTATGACTTGTAGGTTTCTTCGAATTTGGAACCAGGTTCGGAACCAAACAAACGACAGCTGTAACAGTAACAGGTCCTTTTTCACAGAGTATTGTAACCATGCATGGATAACTTATACCATGTTGACTGAAATGGGCCTGGGGGAGCCTCTTCCCCTCCCCTTCCCACAGCCTGGAATGTTACTGCACCTGTCCTCGCGAAACACAATGGAGCATGTAGAAAAGAAGGGTGTGTTCAGGTTTTTTTTAGGCTATTTGATTATTCGCTATTACAGGCGGGAAGTGCACATAAAAGGTAATTACAATCTGTTTTTTCGACTAAAGGAAATTCCAGTATCGGTTAACCTGAATAGTACTAACTATAAAGTTGCATAGACGACCGCGAATAATCGGTACAATGTAATTACGTTGATGTAACCAACACGCTATCTGAGTACTAACCATCTATCGGGTCCCCAGTCTAATCAACAGTAAATACATCAATTATATGTTCGGTAAAAACCTTATTCCTTCGGCACGATGAATAAATTAGCATGAAAAGTTGAAAAATTAACATGAAATTCGATGACAAATAGGATGAATTCTGTGGCAAGTAAGTACGATCACCTGGTATTAAAAACATCGACCTACTCTGGACATGCAATAGCTTTGTAGAATGTATAAAGACGGCCACACGGGAGGGCGCACGGGAGGGAGCACAAACTGTACAGTTGTGGGCCCTCCCGTGTGACCATCTTTATATATTCTACAAAACTATTGAATGTCCAGAGTAGGTACTAGGTCGATGTTTTTAATACCAAGTCATCGTATTTATTTGTCATCAAATTTCCGAAGGAATAAGGTCTCGCTCACAATTGACCTTCCCACTGTGCATTAATCAAACACACTACTACCAGCTATTCTATTGGTCCACAGCTAGGATGTCATCTAAGTACTTAGGTACACCCTTTTTCAGACGTACACCACGACATCCTGAATGTCATACATGTCTTGATTGGTACTTTGTCATATGCGTGAGCAGATTTGTCACTTTGCTTTTTCGAATTTATGAGGGTATGCTTAGTCTCGTACCCAGAGACTATTCGCAGCTGCGGATGGATTACATCACCGCTACGCGTAGCGGTGATGTAATCCATCCGCAGCTGCGATGTGGGTCTGGGTACGAGACTAGGGCATGCTAATGGATTATAACTATCAGTAGGGCGGCTAGGGCCTAGGCACGTGTTTTTGTAATAATTAATAAGCTGATAAGCTAAAAGGAATAGGGCCATGACGATATGATTATTCGCTTCATGGACTCCGCCGACCGAAATGTACAAAAAATAATCATAAATTCAAAGCCGTTGAGCAAGTGACTGGAAGTTAGGAATGGCGTACTTGAGTTGTGTAGCTGTTTGTGCCAATAGAAGAGAAGTTCTATCCCTCGACGTATAGTTAAATGCGAATCGGAGGAGACGTTCGGAAACCCTTTACGGCAGTGTCACGATCGACTGTGACTGTCGTGAAGACAGAAATTTCAGCATCTGTCCCAGATCTTTTTGCAGGCCTACATCCTGTTCACATTGTTGACTTGGATACACCAATCCATGTTTGTCAGCAATTTGGCTGCTATAATGTCCGTTTCAGCATTACTAAACGATCAGAATGCCGCCTGCTCGAGAACTGAAGAAACTATATAGTGTGCCAGATGCGCCCGCCTTGTTAATATTATTGAACAATACACTTGAAAGTTTGAGGTATACATCCCTTTGCATCGGAAATGAGTTTGTTATCAGCCCGCCGCAGAATTCTATCCCATTATTTTGCCACCGCCGCATACCCGACGCCTTATCCGTGGAACGACTTATCGATTCGTCATAGCTTAGCGACAATATAGACTTGTGCTTTATCGTGCCGATATTAAAAATCGGAAAAACCTCGAAAAACCTAGATAATCGTTGCCAAATTAATAGTGCATTAATCACCAATGAAAATCGATCTAATGACCAACTTGCAAGGAATTATATAAACAGGAAAAATCGATTGCCCATCGCTATGTTGTTTGCGTATAGCATCTTCAGTAACCTCGCTGTACCTGTGCATCTTCAGTATACTCCCTGTACCCTTACCCTCTGGGGGAGCCACAGCTTTTTATTGCAATGGTGGCTGGTTTTAATATTTTATTATGGTAGAGCTACATGTATGTTGGTTGTGTGCCCATCACATATTTTTAAAGGCAAACCACGTCCCAATCGTTCTGTAAATTTCTTCAAAGGTGATGGGCGGAAGATGATGATTTGGCACATTAAGAACGCGAAGAAAAGGGCGAGTTTGGTCGTGGCAATTCCTCGCGCTCATATTTATGTACCTGTTACAGAAGGCCTAACCTTGTCCAGAGGTTATATCTGTACAATCTTCTAAACGTGTCTGTTGTATAAAAATTCTAAGTGTATTCGAACCACTTGTAAGGATTCGTTCGAGGATTGCGCGCGTTAATTAGTGTTGATCGGCCCCGTTTCCAATCCCTCTATATATTATCTCTGAACCATCTAAATGGTAAAAGAGACACGAGCGCCTGAGCGGATTGCAATGCTCTGTATATGAGAACAATTTAAGTTTGATCGTATAACAGC
Source organism: Spongilla lacustris (assembly GCA_949361645.1). Taxonomy (NCBI): domain Eukaryota; kingdom Metazoa; phylum Porifera; class Demospongiae; order Spongillida; family Spongillidae; genus Spongilla; species Spongilla lacustris. Next base: position 15,637,176 of record OX442415.1, read on the forward strand.
ACATTCCACGCGGGTACCAAAGCTTTTGCTCTGTATGCTCCACGATGAAGACATTTATGTGTGTGGTCTGCCCTTTCTCCTAAGGAGCAGTCTGTCATCCATGTCGAGGGATGTGAAAGGCAGGGCATGGAGCCGAGCACCAATTTCTTGGCGCTACCAAGAGAAGCAATTCAACAAATACTTGGTAAGGGCATATTCCTTTCTTACACACTCAAGACAAACAGAAGCTCACAAGAGGATGGAACAACACCAAATTAAACATAGGATAGCAAAAGAAACTGATTAATGAGCTAGTCGATCTAAATTAGTAGGGAGACCGGGCCTACATATCACACGTTTTGGTTGTCACATCTTTCATTTCTTGGTAACGGTATAGGCAATTTCACATGTACATGTACAAATGGTGTGTAGCTATTATAGTTTAGTGTCTGTCTATGGTAAGTAAGAATACTGCTCTCACCAATCGGACGTAGCATTAGAATTTGTGAATTTTGTCCTGCGGAGTAAATTTTTGGCTTTGCTATTTAGGTAATTTCTTAATCAGTGTTGAGCATATATATGAACTGAATTAATGCGAAATTATTTACACCGACCAAGCTTCCCACTAAGCAATGTCAATTATAAGTAGTTATGTATCTCAGGTATCATTGGGGATAGTTGACACAAGATGGTTTGGGGTAAGTCAGCACACCAAATGTCGATGTGGTTGAATTGCCTGCCAATTTCCAACATGCAAAGCTACATTGTTCCTGGAGGCAACATTCTGTAGCTTAGATCATCATGCAGCGCCGCGAAGATGTGTGGTATAAATTACCTAATTAGTTCAAAAACCTTGCTGGAACACATTAGTGTTGAATGAATTTGAATACTGAGATTATACTGGTATGTACATAATTATAGCTTTAGGAATCATATTCGATAGGAAAAACGTATACGTATGCGACTTCTAACCCAGCGATGGGGACAGGTTGTCACATATGCACTGCTTCATGCCTGCATTTAATTTAAATGCTAAAGAAAAACTGAAATAGCCATTATGTAGCCAGATGATTGTAGATGATTTTAATATTGAAAGAATTAATTAAAACGTTTGTTAAATAAGGGCACTATGGAATATTGAAGTTTTGTGACTTCTAGCTACGGTCCCGCAGAGCGATCGCGCGAGTCGCTGCGGGACCATTGTGTATGCGGGCTGAAAAGTGAAAGCATTCGTCAATGGGAGCCGGCTTAGTCATGAGTCATGATCGGTCCTTTTCAGCTAGGCAAAATGAATTTTGGAAGACACCATTTTTGGAGTCTAGCTGTCCTAAAATAGTATATCCACGTAAGCTTACCTGTTTTATGGACACCATCTTCTAACTTCTCCCCGAGCTTCCTACATCAGCCCAACGCTATGAAAGGATCGATCATTTGCTGTTAACACATCACCGCCGCCATGTTGCATTACACGCATGAGATAAATTATGTAACGGCAGAGTGACTTCCTAAATTTTATTGGAACTCATTTATGGTCAGTTCCGGTCGCGAGTGTGTGTGTGTGTGTGTGTGTGTGTGTGTGTGTGTGTGTGTGTGTGTGTGTGTGTGTGTGTGTGTGTGTGTGTGTGTGTGTGTGTGTGTGTGTGTGTGTGTGTGTGTGTGTGTGTGTGTGTGTGTGTGTGTGTGTGTGTGTGTGTGTGTGTGTGTGTGTGTGTGTGTGTGTGTGTTGTGTGTGTGTGAGTGTGTGTGTGTGTGTGTGTGTGTGTGTGTGTGTGTGTGTAATGCAAGATTTCAAGACAAATACGCAGTACGTGTTAATTGCATGGTTTATATTAATGTGTGTAGTATGTAAAATTAATACTATAAAGCCTTGCAATAAATATGGGGCAATGAGGGAGTTGTTAGCTCTATCCAAATGTGTAGTGAGCAGGCTATGAGTAACGGTATCGTAGAGTATACGTAAAATCGCAATTTAATGCCGCGGAGTTTAATCAGGACAGAATCAGCTTACTAGTGAAATTTTTGTAATTAAAATGTATCTTGTGAACGATACACGGCAACCTCAGCAGCTTTTGGAACTGCAATTCCAAGTGTAGATCTATCCTGCATGTATGTATTTGCTGCAAGTTTTTGCTCAAGTTCCATTCACGACTTCATTTGTGCCTAGTCTCGTACCCAGACTCTCATTCCTCCAGCTGCGCATGGATTACATCACCGCTACGTAACGGTGATGTAATGCATCCGCAACTGTGGGAATCAGGGTCTGGGTACGAGACTAATTTGTGTCCGTACGTCTTTTTAATAGCGTAAACATATGGTAACTTCAGTACAATCACCTAGCTCTCGGCGTTTAAACTCGTAGTTTAAACTGCTTGTATGAGTAGAGAGCATCTATACTGAGTATGCTTTAGGCCAGACTTTAAATCACTTGAAAGATGTTGCAAATATATGCTTAGATCCTAATCAACTCATCCGGTCTATACATGTAAGGATGACAATTACTTCCAATAAGTGCATGTACACGTAGTGTACTCTGGCTTATTCCCACAATAATTACATGTAAGGTTCATTTAATATTTAATTTTATACTCGAATCAGCACTGAATCCATGGCCTATACATTGACTCTGACATTTTCGATTAATTTTATTTTTTGCAAAACAGTGGGCATAAGTACATACATGTCACGTTCAAGTGGTACTGAATAATATTGTAAGAAACTTTCAGATACAGACATTTCATAACATAAGCATGATGACATGCATCATAATAAAGATGCTTTTGTCTGGTGAAGATCTTCTTTCTTGAGCTTGCTGTTTCTCTCTGTAACAGGATGCGGTGCCATTTGCCTGCACTTCACACATATATGTAGCCATCACACAGATTTTTATCATGAATTAAAAACACTTCTTGGATCCCAATTTATTCGTTCAATGTGCATAATGATTAGAGGAAACTTAGGCAATAAGCAGTGCTGAAATCTTAATGGATTTGCTTAGTTTTTGCAATAAGTTCAGCAATTGGCTAACAACATTCTTTTCATCTGCCTATTACTGATCTTATTTACAACACCATTACAATTAAAAATTGAGTGAAGGATTACTGATTCTTAATTCTCGCAGTCGCGAATTACTGCAGTAAATGTTGTGAGCTGCCGAGGCGATTATATGTTGTCAGTTGGGTTTGGCCACATGCCAAAAAATGCTACCAATATATGAAATTTTGTAAGTGATGTGCAGTAATTTGCACCTGTAGACAAAGGCCTGTAGCTTATCAACTTCTTATTTTTTCCACATACAATGTCAGTCTTCGCTAAGAGAGGATTTCAACAACAAATTGGTATTAAAGTCTTAATGGAATGAACATATTGTTGTATGACAATTGGCATGCAAAACTGATATACGCATCAGGGCAAAAATAGCAAGCTTTATCTGTACCACACAGGAATTAGTGCTATACTGCTTTCACAATGTAGAAATCTATTGAATCCCTGCATGTATTTTGTCTATTGTCCTACCCGGGGGTACAATTGTATTAATTTGTATACCCAGGTGTGACGACAGCAAAAAAGATATTGCCGTTCGGTCACAGAAGGGACCTTTAGTGGCAGGGTACTGGCTTATAGTACAAGTCTTTTCAGGCTAGGATTAGGCCGAGATAAGCAAAGCTTAATTATCCTTTTGGTACATGTAGAACGATCTCGAGCTGGATCTATCCATTATGCTCCGTGCGGATAGCTCCGCTACGACCGCTAGCACGGGTCATTTTACAAGTACCGAATGGATTTAAGCCTTTAGTTACTTATCTCGGCCCGATCCTGAAAAGACTTGTTCTATAAGCCAGTACCCATAAATGCAGCCAGGTCCCTTCCGTGACCGAAAGGCAAAAACCTTTTTTGCTGTCCACCCGGGTGTCCAATTGTACCCCCGGGTGGACATTCAGGACAATATAGACATTATATACATGTATAAAGTTACCTGTTATGATTCTCTGGTAAAAATGACCATATAGATATTACTTACATAAAATGCTCTTAGCTTCATAGTGCAATGCAAATGGTATGTTCATAGCCACATGAGTTCAGCCGGCCAGTTTTGTGATTGGAGTTGCTCCATGATCTTGAAACATGCAGTCCACTATAATGCATGAGACCATTTTAACTAACTTAACTAATTTAACTCTTGATCCTACTTCTATACTCAGTATAGTTCTTTCACTTCTTGAAGTTGTGGTGACATTAGATAATTGACTTCAGAACAATAATGTCTGTTTTCTGTTTACTTACCTCAATAATGGGCTATATCTAGCTGGCATGGCATGTGGCTTTGCCCTCACATGTATACGTCTTCTTGCATGTATATAGGCCTATTGACACGGAGATTCTGATTTCCCACAACGCTCGCATGTTTGCTCTACGATTTAGCTCCATGCATGCAGCCATATGCATACAGCTGTTCCACCAATGCTCTTTTCTGCCAAAGCACTATTTGTGATCTTTTGGCTTCACCGTGATGAATTAACACATTTTCATCTAACATCAAAGTTTTTAAACACACGCACGCATTATATTAGTTTATATATTATAGAGTCCAAGTAAACTGACACACAGAATTCATGTCACGCAGTTATTTATAGGTAACGGGCACCCTACAGAGGGATCTAAACCTACTGTAATACGAAGGAGGCACTCGAGAGTCGATAGAAGCGTGATTATATCATATCATACCTATCAGTATATATGCTGGCACATGTGATGCTTGTTACTTAGTCCATAGCATGGTTCAAGCGAGCTCTAATCAATGAATAGTGCTACATATTCAAGGTACCAGTAATTGTGTGCTAGCCTGAGCCACTTTTTATAGTGAACTATTAACTAGAATGCTACCGCGGTACGGGGCCGGACAATTGTGGCCATTGGGTATAGGGTAGTTGGACTCCGCATTATTTATGGCCCCCAATTATAGGCAATATATATAGTATCTATGAATGGGCCAGCACCTGTACGCTTGTAAAACGGAATTCGTCAGTATACCCCGGCTTATAGAGGGATCTAAACCTACTGTAATACGAAGGAGGCACTCAGTCGAGAGTCGAGAGAAGCGTGAATATATCATATCATACCTATCAGTATATATGCTGGCATGCGCACATGTGATGCTTGTTAATTAGTCCATAGCATGGTTCAAGCGAGCTCTAATCAATGAATAGTGCTACATATTCAAGGTACCAGTAATTGTGTGCTAGCCTGAGCCACTTTTTATGGTGAACTATTAACTAGAATGCATGGTACCATGGTACGGGGCCGGACAATTGTGGCCATTGGGTATAGGGTAGTTGGACTCCGCATTATTTATAGGCACCCAATATATAGTATCTTTTTCTTGTATGAATGGGCCAGCACCTGTACGCTTGTAAAACGGAATTCGTCAGTATACCCCGGCTTAAAAATAAAATAATAAAACAAAGGAATGCATGCGCATCATGCAGTTTTTATTCTTGGCACGCACGTGTGTTGCATTATTATATTTATCGTGCAGCATGGCGCGGCACACCTATTAGGTATGTCACCCACCATTTCTATTATATATGTAGCATATATATCCATACACAGTGCGTGAGTCAGTGGCGATGCAAACTGAGTGTATTGCAACTCCTCTTCAGAAGACATATATGCATGCATGGTATCAGTTAGCACTAGCTATGATAGTGTTTCCATACACATTTGAAATTATAACACATGTACAGGTACACATAGAAGCCTTTGTGGAAGGAAGTGGTGACTGTTAGCTTGATTGAGATGACAGCCAATATATCAATTTCAGAACAGCACTACGGTATATTTTTATGCATGCGCATGCAAACTAAACTGAACTATTCTAGATCTGATGTGCAATTTATGTTCAAAACTTAAACGATTTTAGCTCATTATACACGTGTTTCTTTGATCTGTAGAATGCATGCTTGCTATTGATTGTCATGTACTGATTTGCCAAATATTAAACTGAAGTGTACACAGATACGCATTATTTACCAACAAAAAAGAATAGTTCGGTTTAGTTCAGACATTGTAGATGTTAAATTTAACTCTTTAATCTTATTTGACTGTTCTGCATGGTAGTTCTGGTGCCAGTAAATAATTGACTTCAGAACAATCCCTCGGCGTTCTATTTTCTGATTACTTAATTTAATAATGGACTATATATCTGCATGGCATGATACATGATACTAACATACGTGAATACATGTGTACGTATTATTCTTGTCAGCATGTAGATATTCTGGTTGTTCAACAACGGTCGCATGTTTGTCAGTACAGTGATTAAACTACATGTATTCCTAGCTCCATGCATGCAGCCCTATAGCTGTTGCATCAATGTTCTTTTGTGCATTCAATTGCCAAAGCACTATTTGCATGTGAATATCCTTTAATTTGTCTTCAGCGTGAACGCTAACATAAAAGTTTAAACACACGCCAATTATATTAACGAAACTTGACGCGAATAATTAACGCATAGAACTGATACATGTATAAGTCGAAGAAAACGGACGTGTCACGCAGTTATTTATAGGCTATAATCATAGCCATAATATTACTGCCGGAATAGATTTATACGGGTAACGGGCACTCTATATAGAGGGATCTAATTATAAACTTACTGTAATACGAAGGAGGCACTCGATCCGCGAGAGAAGCGTGTACCATATACCTAGTATGCTGGCACATGTGATGCTTTATTGTATTTCTAGCTGGTTGTTAATTGGTGCCGTAACATTGTCCAAGCGAGTCCTAAAAAATGAATTGAAATGACCGACACATCATATCCAAGATAGTATTACCAGTAATTGTGTGTTTGCTTGGGCCACTTTATATGGTGAACTATTAACTACAATGGTATGGGGCCGGCAATTATACACATGTATGTCGACTCAGTATAATAATACTTTTACACTTAAATAAACTGAATTCAATAATATACTTTATAAAAAGAATTTTATGTGTTTTTATTCGAATTCAAATTTGATTAGCGCGTACGTGAGCCGTATTATTGTACCTCATTACATATGTGGTGCGCCTTTTTAGGATGTCACCCACCATTCCCGCATCCACGTACAGTATACGTGGGTCAGTGGCGATACTGCATGTTGCACTACTCGTCATTATATTAAAGCAACATAAATGATTTATATGCTAGCAGAATATCCTGCAAGTCTGCGACAGGTCCGCGCATGTTTTGCAATTCGTCAGAATACATATGCATGCGCGGTATCAGTTAGCACTTGCATGTGTTTTCACACACGTTTGCAACACAGGTACACATAGAAGCCGTTATGAAAGGAAGTGGTGACTGTTAGTGAGTGTTAATTGATATGACAGTCAGTCTATCCATTTCAGAACAGCTACAGCACCAGACAACAATGTCGCTATTTTTATGCATTCGTGCCATGTTCATCGAGAGAGCAGCTGTATATAAGCCGTAGCCATTCGGCATAACAATCACTTCTCACTGGCAACTCTATCAGTATATACGTATTATCTCTGGAATAGCCATGGTCATGATTTCACTGGGCTTGGCTGCATGCCTTCTTCAGCTTGCAGCATCTGTAACCTATCCGGCACCACCGTACCGGCAGCCGACAGCGCCCCCTCACCAGAAGCCGACAACGCCCCCTCACCAGCAGGCGACAACGCCTCCTTACCGGCAGCCGACAACGCCCCCTCACCAGCAGCCGACAACGCCCCCTCACAAGCAGCCGACAACGCCCCCTCACCAGCAGCCGACAACGCCCCCTCACCAGCAGGCGACAACGCCTCCTTACCGGCAGCCGACAACGCCCCCTCACCAGCAGCCGACAACGCCTCCTTACCGGCAGCCGACTACGCCCCCTCACCAGCAGCCGTCAACGCCTCCTTACCGGCAGCCGACAACGCCCCCTCACCAGCAGCCGACAACGCCTCCTTACCGGCAGCCTCCAACGCCCCCTCACCAGCAGCCGACAACGCCTCCTTACCGGCAGCCGACAACGCCCCCTCACCAGCAGCCGTCAACGCCTCCTTACCGGCAGCCGACAACACCCCCTCACCAGCAGCCGACAACGCCTCCTTACCGGCAGCCGACAACACCCCCTCACCAGCCTCCAACGCCCCCTCGCCAGCAGCCGACAACGCCCCCTCGCCAGCAGCCGACAACGCCCCCTCACCAGCAGGCGACCACTACACCATACAAGCTAACGACCGCTCCCTATCATGCGACAATAAAAGCAACCAAGGAGGGTACACGTAGTCACAACGAGGGTACTCGTAATCACAACGAGGGTACTCGGAATCACAACGAGGGTACTCGGAATCACAACAAGGGTACTCGTGATCACCCGAAGTGCGAGCAGTACTGTCCCGCCGGCCTCCCTGGTCCTCAAGGTATGACCAATCTTGTATAGAGTGTGAACTGATTAGCAGCGAATTAATTTATTATAGGACCTAAGGGCGATGCAGGTAGCCCTGGACCTCAGGGTACACCAGGACAAACTGGTCCACAAGGACAACCTGGTCCACAGGGACCTAAGGGATACAAAGGAGACACTGGAGCTCAGGGACCACAAGGTGTAGCTGGACCTCCAGGAAACAGTGGTGAGTTGGTTAAGCCTCTGGCTGCAATTTTGCATCCATGCATGCACTGGATAAACCCAAATATGCACATCATTAGGAGAGAAAGGAGACAAGGGAGATTGCATCTATCCTCCTCCCCCAACCTGCCCTACATGCCCTGCTGGTCCTGCTGGAGCACCTGGTGCTCAGGGAGCATCTGGAGCAGCTGGTGCACCTGGACTACCTGGACCTGCTGGTCAACAAGGACCAAAAGGAGTCCAAGGACTACCTGGCAATGATGGGCAGCCTGGAGCCCCTGGGGTACCTGGCCATGATGGTATGTTGTATATGGGTGAGTTCTGGCACCACAAAAGGGTTAATCGCATATACTTCAGGTGCAAAGGGTGATAAAGGAGATGTGGGAATCCAGGGACCTCAGGGACCAAAGGGAGACCAGGGTGCAAAGGGAGACCAAGGAGCAAAGGGAGATGCAGGCCAGCCAGGACAACCTGGTCATACTGGAGCCCCAGGAAAGGATGGTCAGAATGGTGCCAAGGGAGACAAGGGAGATCAAGGACCAGCTGGAAGTCCTGGGGCACCTGGTGTGTTGACTCCACATGCATACCACCATTGTGCATGACAATGATGTAATCATCTATCCTTCAGGGTTGAATGGAGCTCAAGGTCCTGCAGGCCCTAATGGACCAGTAGGTCCTGCCGGCCCTACTGGTCCAGCTGGACCTCAGGGACCACAAGGACCAAAGGGAGACACTGGCCCACAGGGACCTCAGGGAGCTCCTGGATCCAATGGTATGCACTGATTTGATTTTTATTTTTATTTTGCAATGTAAGTATTACGAAATGTAAGGTTATCTTGCTACATGTATTTATGCAGGAGCTGTATTCTACATTCGCTGGGGTAACAACATGTGCCCTACTGGTGAAACCAATGTGTACTCTGGACGCATTGTTGAGAACAACAATGCCAAAGATGTTGACGGAGACTACACGTGTCTTCCTGATGCTAAAAATGCTTACCCACCTCAGACACAGAGCCCTCTCTTGAATTTGGAGGATGTCACAGATGCTAACAAAAAAACTGTTCCTTGTGTTGCCTGCTTGGCTACTGGTCGATCCACAGTTTTTACCTTCCCTGATAACACAGTCTGTCCATATGGATGGTCCACAGAGTACGTAGGTTATGAGGCAGCCAATCCGAACTGGCCTGGAGAGAACCTGTGTGTTGACACAAGTTTTGGTGCTCAGTTGAGCCAGAGTCCCTGCAATGGCCTTGCAGTTATTGCCAAGAGTGCATCAAGTGCCTACACTGATACACCTCTGTATACTATTGTTTCCTGTGTGGTGTGCTCCATATAAAACATTAAACAGAGGACTGTTAAAAATGGAATGATAATATAATGATCATGTTATACTGATGACGTTGGCCTTAGATTCCGGCGCTGCATGAAATTCAATTTATTTCTGAGAGTGAACACGGTTCTGAGGCAGTTGCATACATGCGTACATGCAGTACGAATTATGTGAACATCGTTAGAATTAAGTGTCTAAATTCATGTACGTGACAATGCAAGCGTGCTGTTGGTTGTGGAAAGGTTTGGAGCTTGCATGGGAAAAAGGTGTGCCCCTAAGACCTTTATTGCATCTGTCCTGAAAAATAGCAGCTGCCTGGCTTAGATCAACAATGCCACCATCCATCCAATTGCACATCTACACAGCCATAAGTATGTCAGCATTACATTGGTCAAATTAAATGCCAGAGCAAACAGAGGGGGGGTATAAGAACGGTAGACAGCATGGCGGAGTAAATAAAGCTGATACTGATCTGATATACCAATTATGCATGCATGGTGCATTTATACGTACATTTATATGCCACAGTGAATAATATATGCACCCTCAATAAATATACCACCACTTCATAAATTTTCTTCCCTAAAGAGTAATGCACTGGCCGGGCCTCAGCTGCTTTGGTGATGCAGTCCATCCGCTGATGTGAAAATCTGGGTCTGGGTACGAAACTATGCGTGTAGAAATCATAGCCAGCCGAGCAGAAAGGGAGGATGTCAATAACTTCATAGGGCCTCTATACATGTAAGATATCGATTATTTGTGCATCTAATATATTTTCAAACGCGATGATGAGTGTTTCCGCCTCTGTTGTTGGTTGTTCAGCAACCGACTGATAAGCACAGTACGTACAGCAAGTCAAATTGAGGTCGTCGCCAGATCCTTTCATTCTTCTCCTCCGTCGCCGCAGCGGCGGTGAGGGAAAGCACCACTTTTAGGTAGTTTACACGAATTTTAAAAATAGATATTCAAATTATAAAATTAGCATAGCTGGAAAGAGCGTGGAAAATACATTATAATGGTACATCATATGTGCAGATATCGTTCATATTATGAACAATAATCAACGTTTTGTAACCCAAAAAAAGAGACGCAGCAGTCCATACTAATCAATGGTGCGGTAAATATAAAATTGGCACGGTTATGGTTTTAAGCGATGTAATGCGGTAAAGTTAATATATATGTTACGCGCAAAGCGTGGATTTGCGCAATCCCGGGATTGTCCTGCGCAAACCCTGGATCCATGGTTTGTGGTACAAACCATGGATTGGCTGCGCAATCCTGGGATTGCTCGTGCGCAAAGCATGGATCCGGACAATCCTGGGATTGCTCTGCGCAAAGCATAGATCAGACATGTCTGCATGTATAATATATTTAATTAGCGATGGGTAACGAATAATGAGTACATCCACAATACTTTATATCAAATAACATGTGTTTGCAGTACAAATAAAAGGCCTATGGAGTACAAATACAATTGTTCTCTACTGAGGAGACACTGAGCACAATCTTGAAAATGTGGTCAGGGTTCATTACATCTTGACAAGCAGTTCTTCATGTCTTCCTTTGTACAGTTGCTTGGCAAGCGTCCAATAATGCTACCAAATACATTTCCTCTGAGATGTTACTTTTTCCTCACCATCTCCAGTACCTGCAAAAATATATGGAGAGACATCAAGATTTTAATTGGCATTGCGTGTATAAATTACTTAATTTCATGCCAATCAGCCCAAGACTAATTTCCATTGAATAACTATCATTTCTCATTCCTCAAGTCCTAGACTTTGAGGATGCTTGTCTGTCATCAAGAATGGTCAAGTTACCAGGCCAGTTCTTTACAAAATCAGCAATAAAAGTGCCCCCATTGTAATATTTTGGCAAATTTTAATTGATTTGGTGCAAGGTTCCAGCTAGGCCACCTCCTTGCCCCTCTCCTCTGATTGGCTCTGAAGAGCAGGATTGGTCCATACCTATTCAATCACCTTGTAGATAAAATCAGAACTTGAACATGCACTTGAGGCTACAATATAGATTAGTACTTTAAATCCTGATGGATTTTAGTGGCACTGACTAGATTTTGCTGTAGTGTTTTGTAAAGAACTGGCCTGGTGACTCGACCATTCTCGATGACAGACCAGCATCCTCACAAACTGAATATCCACACCCGTAGACCATGGAAGACATTCAAAGATACATACATGTAAAATTAACAATGTTCTCTGTACATGCATGAGTAAGAGTTTTTTTTTTTTTTTTTTTTTTGTAACATATGTAATACATGACCTCATTGTTGACACTGTCTTTAAAAAATCTTCCACATACACCATGCAATTTACTAACACGGCTAGCACGGTGGTGTTATAACAGATTTTTTTTTTAATGACGACGTCACATGTTTCTAATGCTAGCTGGTGAACAGAGCACATCACAGAGTCAGCGTCAAAGTGCAACTTCACCCAAAACTTCAAACGGTCGGTACTAATCCCATTTATAAGCGCGACTTCCCAACAAACTAGCTCCCTGATTTCCTTTTTGAAAAATACGGCTGTACTTCAGTACATACTTTTTAACTTCAAATTTTACGTATCTTGATGAGCCGGCGAGTTACATATTGACAGTACAGATACGACTTTCACCCACTATCGTGATTAGCGGGCGCCCATAAGCTGGATTCAAGCGAAGCCACTGGGCCTTTTAGAACCATCACGAGAAAGTGTTCTATTGAGGGTATCAATCGATCCGCTCTTAATAATGCCTACCACACAATTAACTTACCGTCTTGAAAAGCCCAAATAGGTTGGAGAACAGACAGGACAAACCGACAGGTTATCTCAACTTATCTGTGTGTTCGCTCAACGGCTCTGCCAGGCTCTGGCGTAGTCGATACAACTTTTGTGCCTTCGTTCAATTGAACATTACGAGATAAGCGAGTTGATTGGGTTAAAATAGGGCAATCTCAAGTTTGCGCAAACAAACCATGGATCCAGGGTTTGCGCAGGACAATCCCGGGTTTGCGCAAATCCACGCTTTGCGCATAACATATATATTCATAACTTAACTTTCGGACCCTATAGAGGCTCTTGGTATCTTATAAAAAATTTCTTACTATGCAATGCTCTATATGCATACAATTTGCATGACAAAATAGGATTAGAGCACTTCTACATACATATACATGATTAAGCAAATATGATAAGTCAAAATTGGTAACAAAACTCATGCAAGATCACCTCTTCATCATCTGGAACCCAGTCACTTAGCATCAGAAACAAGTTCGTCTATCACTCCAGAACAGAAATAAATATTTTTCTTAAACTTGTTACTTTGGATTTTCCACTCCTTTAAACCTTTCCTTAAGATATTGAGCCTGAGTTTCTTCAGTTCTAAGGTGACATTTAATTTTAAAAAACTTTCTTATATAGAGAGAGCTCTCATCTGGGGGTCAGTGATGATTTTTCAGTCTATTCAGTAATAATGCTTAACTGCTATTTGGTGCAATATGGAATGGCCTGGCTGAATCAAAGGTGATGGTACTGGGTTGGGCTAAGGCAAGGCACATTACATCTCAATTACTTCCAATTTTTTTTTTAATGACACTATTAGTTACTTCAGTATTGCTTGCCCTGGCAACATATTTGACTTAGTTTTGATGTAGTGGTGCCCTGGAAAGTAGAACAATCCTTTTCATATAAATGGTACTTGAAGTTGGCCGGAATGTTGTCATCATTAATGCCTGATAAGGTTCCACAAATACAACCAAGTCCCTGAATGTCTTCATGGAATGGTAAGTACATGTAAGTGAAAACCTTTCTCTGATATCGTATTTATATATTTTTTGGTACTTCAAAAACAACGCTTAAGCAATTCATGTACGCAGTATCAATCTATGCGAGAAAATGGCGGTTATTGAATAGGGAATTTTGCGCCACCTGGGAAACACCTTGCGCCTACACCAAAACACGTGAAACTGTCATACAAAACGCTACAGTGTTTAAAGAATGAGTTTTAGTGGATACCAAGCGCGTTTTTGGACGAATAAGGTGCGTATTCATTCGATGGAGTTAGTCCGTTTTTTGAGCGGTACTTGTAAACTATTTAAAGATGTGCCCAAAGGTATTATCTTTGACATAATCCACTCATGCAAGCCTGCTAAAGCATCTTTAGCGTACCAATAAGCTCCTTTGCTAAGGATCTCTTAACAATTGTGAAAAACCCGTGCCAAAAATTGTACCGTTACGTGGTCTTAAATATTTGGGTACATTTCTGGACTGGGGTGCTTTGAACTACCTACCACTTTCGATAAACTATAGCAGATATACAAAGAGGTACAATATCACTTTAAATTAGCCGTTTGTATTCAAATTTACTACAAGATATAAAAAACATTCTCTCTGAGAAAGTTGGTGGCCGGGATAGGATTTGAAGGCAATGCCAATGGTGGTGTAAAAAGGAAGGGAACAAGGGAGCAACGATGATACGAATTTTTTTTAACAGTCCTATATTTATCACTTTTGTAGTACGTACATTTTACGTTGCTAAATATAGGACTGTTAAAAAAATTCGTATCATCGTTGCTCCCTTGTTCCCTTCCTTTTTACACCACCATTGCCTTCAAATCCTAACTTTCTCAGAGAGAATGTTTTTTATATCTTGTTCCCTTCATTTTTTTTACATTGGGTTGCCTTAATATAACCAGGTACCAGTATGACATTGTGTACCTGCCCTCTAGTACAGGCAAGTGCATTCATCAGAACCTGTACATGTATGTACATTTATGTAACTCAGAAATGTGATAGACACTAGTTTGGGCGAGGGACCATTAGTGGTAGAGAGAAAAGGATCAGCCATTTATACCAGCTGTACAGAAGTATCCACCAAAATGCTATGCATACTGATGTCCAACTGTAGCAACACTGAACATGTCACTGCTAAGGCCTAGCAACATCATGTTTTATGGTTTGTTTCTGACTATATGGAAACTTATAAACTCCTGGGGTTACCTTCTTTGTGATTTTATTCAATTTCCATTGAGGATAGGTCCCCCATATATGCCTTAGACATATATGTATTATCCACTCAAGGTGGAGGGTATCATGAGGCCCAATCTCACTCATTGTCGCCTATTTTAGGCAAGTGAATCTGCTTGGACAATCATCTGATAACACACCTACCATTGAGGTCTACTGGTATAGGCCCATGCTGTTTTGTGTAATTGTAAGAGGTATCGCTTGGAGTGCTGATTACTTTCTGCACTGAATTTGTGCAATTAAAATGTCACACATCAGTGACAAAAAGACAGTGATGGAACAGAAATCTGTCAGTTGCAAAAATGCTTTGGAACAAGTGTTTTGAACCAATTTCCATTGGGTATAATTTTGATTTCATAGAGTACTTTAGTCATTTTTAAAAACTGTTTTGTTGAATTGTAAAGAATACGTACTGGTGTCTTTACCCGTTATAGCTTTACCCATTATAGTCTATACTATGTTGGTTATATCACAAGAAAATGCATCAAGTGATTTTTAAAAAATCATTTTCTCGTGTTGGAAAAAATGCATCACTGCCACTTTACTATACATAGCTCTTGAAATTGTGTGACAGATCGACGAAATGATAAGTTGGGGTTTGAATTCAGTATGCAGCCTGACAGAGTCATTTCACAGTTGCTTCTTGCTTATTGTTTCGAACATTTGTAATTGTTTGGGCCATTTTGTTTTATATTTGGATTTTCTTTTGGTGCACAACATGTACATGTAGGACGAGAATGATGAAATGCAATAAATGAAACTGAGGCACTAATAACTCAACATTCAGTAGTCAAGTTTCAAGAACAGCAGGTGCACTTTTGTTTCAAAATTGACGCATGACTATGTGTGTGGACTTGAAATAAGGAGGGACAAGATTGGAATTATGACTGGTCACCTCGCCCAACTATAGACTACAAGTTAACAAGTTAACAGTAGTACAATTGGCTTAGTATTGCAAACTTTCCCTCATGAAAAAAAAAGCTGCTGTCTACTGACATGCACAGTTGTTGCATTCCTTAAGCTTGTTTTGTTGCTTTGCCTAGCAACATAGAATGAGATCACGAGGCATTCTTGTCTCCCTAGAAAGGCTCAGGCTCTGACTTCAGCCAACCAGCTGATGTACTGCACGGTATCCTGCAAAATGGTCTCTGTCCAAGACCGGCACTAGAAAATGACTGCTTTGGCTTATCATACAGGACTCATTTGATTGCCCAACCAACCCCCTTCCATCTTAGGCATTCAAAGAACAATAACAATATTATTGAATCAACTCAAATGGCCACATCCAATCCATCACTGGTGATTTAGAAAGGAGTGGTTAAAAGTTTGTCTATGATGAGGAGAGGTTTACAAACTTACGATGGGAGAGCAGGGGTTAAGTATTTGTTATGGTACCTTTCACACATGAACGTACGTATTTACGTGCTATGTTGCAAGGGCCAGACATATTCGATTCCTTGACGTGGACTGACTAGTACTGCAAGGACTAAGTAGAAGTACTAATGTCCAATTTGGGCATGGGGGGGGGGGGGGGGGGGGGGGGGGGAGGCATCAACTCTACTAGTCTCGTCCCCAGTCCCACATGACGTAACGATAATCGTATACACGATAATCGTTACGTCATGTGGGAAGCTCGTTGCCTACATTTGGGTCTGGTTACGAGATACAAATATACTAGGTTGTTTTGATTGCTAATTGTTTGACGTCATAGTCCGGGACGATCAGTTTTGAAATTAAAATGGCCGTTCCAATTTTTAAAGACGTCTAGGGAAGTAACACCAACAGGTCGCGCTACGAGCAGCTGGTGCTCACGTTTGAGGGCAAGTACGGGAAGAAGCCCGCCTTCGTGGCCCGGGTCCCGCGGCGGGTCAGCATAATCGGGGAGCACATCGACTACTGCGGGTAGTCTCGTACCCAGACCCAGATTTTCACAGTTGCGCGGATGGATTACATCACCGCTACGTGAAAAGTGGCCACTTTTCACGTAGCGGTGATGTAATCCATCCGCGCAACTGTGAAAATCTGGGTCTGGGTACGAGACTATACTGCGGGTACGAGGTCCTCCCCATGGCCATAGAGCAGGACGTGGCCATTGCGTGCTCCCCCAACGACACGTCAACTCTCACGTTTTCCCAGGTGTGACGACAGCAAAAAAGTTATTGCCGTTCGGTCACAGAAGGGACCTTAACTTAGTGGCATTTAACGGTACTGGCTTATAGTACAAGTCTTTTCAGGCTAGGATTGGGCCGAGATAAGCAAAGCTTAAATATCCTTTTGGTACATGTAGAACGAGCTGTGCTAGCGGATCTATCCATTATGCTCCGTGCGGATAGCTCCGCTAGCACGGGTCATTTTACGAGTACCGAATGGATTTACATGTAACTCATTTAAGCCTTTAGTTACTTATCTCGGCCCGATCCTGCTGAAAAGACTTGTTCTATAAGCCAGTACCCATAAATGCAGCCAGGTCCCTTCCGTGACCGAACGGCAAAAACCTATTTTACTGTCCATCCGGGTGTCCAATTGTACTGTCATGGCTGATTTGGTCCTATCCTGAAATGGTCCTAGGACCATTTCAGGCAGCTCGTTTTGGTCCTACGGACTAAAACAGGCTCTGCCTGAAACGGTCCTAGGACCATTTCAGGCTGCCTGATTAGGTCCTACGCTGCTCATTTAGGTCCTATACGTCGATATCGTTATACCGACAAATAAATTCTATACTGCTACATGTATAGGAGTTTAAAAGCACGATTGACGATAATGCGGATACATAAATAAACACACACAAATTCATGTTCTTACAAACATTACAAAGCGAAGCATACACGACAAAACCATTTCCCTGTCTTCGAGAACACAATTGCTTCACCCTCGCTACGCCACTGAGTATACATATAAGGTCATTGCATGCATGACCTTTCTTTTCTTTAGGCTCCATGGCTCCAGAAATGAAACATTTAATGAGATAGCTCGAACAAGGCTGATCGTATAATAACCCGCATGCTCAGTTGGACTTGCTGAAAAGAAATAGATGCTGCAAATGCAATGGTATAAATCATGCTTGCAGTGTTATAGAATCCCGTTGTCTTTGAACCGATTGCCTGAAAGTCGAGTGTGATTTTGTTGTTTGGAATTAAAATCAAAGCAGCTATTTGCTGCTTGACCTCTTGGCTTAGATCAGTATGCTCCATATGATACCATACACAGATACATGTACATGTACCTCTCCTAGCACTGATCGGTTGGTCCCCAGACTTGAACACAACATTGGCTATATCGTTACTGATTCATGCACGCAGCAATTCCCGGATACATTCAAATTTGTACAAACCTTCCGCACGTTTGGTGCTAATAAAATGTTCTGAAGTCCACCAATGGTGCTAATTCTGGCCTACAAAAACTACTATACAGCATTATACATTGTATTTATCACAATATATATTGTCTCTGGTGCATGTAGCCATTTTCACTTTTTATTAAGTGTTCGGCAAAGTGGCTTTGCAAATTACACTGCTCAATACACATGCATAAAATACCAGTTAAAACAATGCGGGGGCATCGATCGCTATATTCCGAGAGATCTATGTCATGCACCTGCGCCAATCATTCCGGTGTCACAGTCGCCAATGACTCCCCTAAATATTGACTCCCCAGTCATTCGCGCCTATAGGCATATATGACTCCCCCCTGCCGGATAAAAGTGACTCCCCGGAGTTATTAACTCCCCAGTCAATCTTGCAGAGGCGTACATGCGTATATACTTCTCCTGTAATCTGCCTAGACAAATTTGACTCCCACTTTGGGAAGTGGTTATAGCGTTAGGTATAAATAACTCCCCGTTGGTTATTCCATCATCATGGCCATAATTTCTGGACAGAGATAGCAAATAAAAGGTATTTATGTGTGTGAACACTAACAAAGACAAATAATATCACAGTCTGTTTGCTACTTATATTGCACAACCTTGATGCAGGAACACTTTTTTGCTGAATGTTCATGCAGCAGAAATGGTACCACGGTTGGTATTGATCACACTGTATTACATTTTAATCAGATGATTCTGGCAGCCAACATGTGCACATCAATTTTCCCCTTTAACACTCGTTTTGTTCCTTTTTACTGCAAAGGTTCTGTGGAGTAAAGAAAATGATTCTTGGCAGTTCTGCTCAAAACAGTGCACTAAATGTAGATGGAGATTTTTTTAAATGTCACCTCCCCTAAATTTTCCCAGTAAGCAAAAGCAATGGCAAATAACCCATGCAAAGTCCACTCCTCCAGTTTACTGTTGAACAGACATTGCTCTAACAGTTAGAATATTGCTTTGGGTGGCTTCTTTCTGTATAAAAGCACATGGTAGCTCATGAAACAAAAGTAACGTACCTGCATACGGGTGGTGATGGGGTGGCGAAGGGGTGGTGATGGTAGTGCAAGGTTACATAGTTAGGGCTTCGAAGGTAAGGCCAAAGGATATGATTTCAAAATGAGTGGCCTTTTGTATGCCGGTTTGATAAGCAAATAGGACAGCTGAGAGATGTTCATCCCAGTCATCTTGGCTGCTGTTCACAACTTTAATAAGACTTGCTTCAGTTAAGCCATTTGTCGGAGGGTGGTACGCTTGAGAAATGTTATGATGGGTGTGACTGAGTTAGACAAAGAGCTCCTCTTTAACTTTATGAACAGATTCTCTGCCTTGGTCCAAAATGATATCTTCATAGCACCCAAACCTAATGCATGATGCATGCAATCTTCCATGTATTATTGTCCCAAATCATTCACATACCTGCAAAAAGTTTCAAGCAAGAAGAGTGCTATACTTGCTGCAGTCTTATCCTTCAGTGGTGCAGCTTCAGGCCACTTGCTGAAATGATCTACTAAAGTGAGCAGATGTACTTAGTACCCTTTGAGGTGGTGGGCAAAAGACCAATGAGATAAAAAGATACCAACGTATTGGTAGAATATGTGTTGAGATTTATATTATACATTTACCTCCACACGAAGTCACCAACCAGGTGCCAAACATTTGGCATTGGAACAATAGGATGCAGCTTAGCATTGGATTATGGAAACTTAGCATTAGTTCTCTGGCCCTTGTTGCAGTGTTGTACAAAAAAAAATTTATATCGTCATTAGTTTTTCCAGAAGAAATGACTAGATTATCATATTTTTTTGAATGGTTTTATCTCTGCCTAAGTTGCTTCCTACACGTGTACACATACAGGTATACAATTATCGTACTGAATAAATTATACTTTTCAATCCCAGCATGACATGACTCGAGAATGCGTCTTTTTCGTTTTCGGTTCTAAAACAAATCTTCCACCCATCCTCCTCACCTTCTCCTTTCTTTACTCTTTTGAAATAGAGCACTCCACAGTCGAACTTGAAGTTTTTGCATTTGCGCCTTAGATTGGCCTTATCTCCCTTCAAAATGCCCTTAGGATATTGATTCTTACACAGTAATCCCAACACTGATATCCATGCGAGCGAGCTTTCTCACTTCAACAGGTACACGTGGCTTATGGAATTCACGTAGGGAGTCATATATGCCTAGGAGGAGTCATTTACACCTTAGGCGTAAATGACCGGGGGAGTCATTTATGCCTGGGAGTCATTTATGCCTCTGACACCGGCTCACACTAGGCACAAAATAAACGAATTTGGTTTTTATCTTCATGTACCTCATTCATCCTTTCGTCTTCTTTTTCATGCCGCATACTTTGCCACAATCTTATCCGCTTTCCTTCTTATGGACCTCTTTTTGTTCAACGTACTTTGATATCCTTCGAGGTACCTTTTCCATTATGAACTTTGTAGTTGTACGCTTGCTCAACTGATTAGATCATCTTCTGACTCTGATTTGCTGGACTTAATGTACCATGATGCTATACCAGAGTAGCAAAAGAACATGCGCCCCTAGCTCAGTACTGCTACAACACAACTGCTTAACCTTTAATCTATTTTCATCCTTAATTCAGGATGGAAATCCTGAATTAAGGATGACTTTACGCCGCTCGTAACGACATAAATTCGAACGGTAATGCTGATTTTTTTTTTTAATATTTAGCTTCTGTAGGCTTTCATCTAAACAGCGCTATCCACTTTAGTCATTCAAATCTTTATTTCTTTTAGAAAAAAACAATGTTTAGGCTTTGTTTACTTTTTCGTTCGCAAATAATGCCGCGGTTACCATCAAAGTCGGGTATAAGGTTGAGGAAAGAGCAGGAAGCTTACTTTCAAGATAGAAACTGTTACAAAGATCTGTAAGGAGAGACATATAAGCAAATTAAACAATATGGGACACAGGAGGTACGAGCATCGAATTAACTCAAGGCGGACTAAGCGAAGCGAGTCGGAGCGGGTGGTACGATGCATGGTTAGCCTCTGCAAAATAAAAATAAAAAAGCATTTCTGTCGTTGAGAGCGATGTAGAAATGCCTGACATTGGTAGAAATTCTGTCACCAGTACTGTTGGGACATAAAAAGAAGGGGCGGATGCTGGGACAGTGATAATAAATTACACTTTTCTATTATTTTGTGTACAAGTTTGATAAAAATACAACTTCTACCAAGAGTCTGGAGGTGCTACCACCAATAAGTAGAGAAAAGGAGTAAAATTGATATGTTCAATGCTCTTTGTAAGCATTACAAACTATTAATTGCCAATCATTTAGTTTATGTACGCGGGAGCAACGAACGTGCTTATGCATCCTTGAAGTTTGGGCAGCTTTCTAGATGATAAAAATTATTCCATGCTATAGAATGTGTGCACCATTGTTGAAACAAACAGCTTTTATGTTTTAATGATTTTAATTTTCACTGCAATGGTTGTATAAACGACAGAACTTACCATCCTGAATTCAGGATTTTACCGATCCTGAATTCAGGATCGTTTCATAAAGGTTAAATATTGCATACACTATAACAATAAGGTCCGCATGCAGGCTGTTCTCAGGGCTCTCTCTATTCAGGATAAAGTGAACACTTGTAGATCGTCACACTTGGATAGGACCAAAAAAGGTCATGTGGGACCAAATCACCCGCTATACTGTATTTCGGTCCGGCCGGACCAAAATTAGACGCGGACCGAAATAATCGTGACAGTACCATTCAGGACAATAGACATTATACCGGTATACATGTATAAAGTTACCTGTTATGATTGTCTGGTAAAAATGGCCATATAGATATTACTTACATAAAATGCTCTTAGCTTCATTATGATAGTGCAATGCAAATGGTATGTTCATAGCCACATGAGTTCAGCCGGCCAGTTTTGTGATTGGAGTTGCTCCATGATCTTAATTGAAACATACAGTCCACTATAATGCATGAGACCATTTTAACTAACTTAACTAATTTAACTCTTGATCCTACTTCTATACTCAGTATAGTTCTTTCACTTCTTGAAGTTGTGGTGACATTAGATAATTGACTTCAGAACAATAACGTCTGTTTTCTGTTTACTTACCTTAATAATGCATGGGCTTTATCTAGCTGGCATGGCATGTGGCTTTGCCCTCACATGTATACGTCTTCTTGCATGTACATAAAGATACATAGGCCTATATATATATTGACACGGAAATTCTGATTGCCCACAACGCTCGCATGTTTGCTCTACGATTAAACTATATTCCTAGCTCCATGCATGCAGCCATATAGCTGTTGCATCAATGCTCTTTTGTGTATTCAATCGCCAAAGCACTCTTTCTGATCTTTTGGCTTCACCATAATGAATTAACACATATTCATCTAACATCAAAGTTTTTAAACACACGCACGCATTATATTAGTTTATATATTATAGAGTCGAACACAGAATTCGTGTCACGCAGTTATTTATAGGTAACGGGCACCCTATAGAGGGATCTAAACCTACTGTAATACGAAGGAGGCACTCAGTCGAGAGTCGAGAGAAGCGTGAACATACCTATCAGTATATATGCTGGCATGCGCACATGTGATGCTTGTTAATTAGTCCATACTGAGCATGGTTCAAGCGAGCTCTAATCAATGAATAGTGCTACATATTCAAGGTACCAGTAATTGTGTGCAAGCCTGAGCCACTTTTTATGGTGAACTATTAACTAGAATGCTACCGCGGTACGGGGCCGGACAATTGTGGCCATTGGGTATAGGGTAGTTGGACTCCGCATTATTTATGGCCCCCAATTATAGGCAATATATAGTATCTATGAATGGGCCAGCACCTGTACGCTTGTAAAACGCTTAAGAATAAAACAATAAAACAAAGGAATGCATCCGCATCAGTTTTTATTCTTGGCACGCACGTGAGTTGCATTATGATATTTATCGTGCAGCATGGCGCGGCACACCTATTAGGTATGTCACCCACCATTCCTATTATATATGTAGCATATATATCCATACACAGTGCGTGAGTCAGTGGCGATGCAAACTGTGTGTATTGCAACTCCTCTTCAGAAGACATATATGCATGCAAGGTTCAACTTAGCACTATGATTGTGTTTCCATACATATTTGAAATTATAACACATGTACAGGTACACATAGAAGCCGTTGTGGAAGGAAGTGGTGAGTGATTGAGATGACAGCCAATATATCAATTTCAGAACAGCACTACGGCATATTTTTATGCATGCGCATGCAAACTAAACTGAACTATTCTAGATCTGATGTGCAAGTTATGTTCAAAACTTAAACGATTATAGCTCATTATAGACGTGTTTCTTTGATCTGTATTTGCCAAATATTAAACTGAAGTGTACACAGATACGCATTATTTACCGATGAAAGCAACAGTTCAGCCGGTTTAGTTCAGACATTGTAGATGTTAAATTTAACTCTTTAATCTTATTTGACTGTTCTGCATGGTAGTTCTGGTGCCAGTAAATAATTGACTTCAGAACAATCCCTCGGCATTCTGTTTTCTGATTACTAAATTTAATAATGGGCTATATCTGCATGGCATGATACATGATACTAACATACGTGAATACATGTATACGTATTATTCTTGTCAGCATGTAGATATTCTGGTTGCCCAACAACGGTCGCATGTTTGTACAGTGATTAAACTACATGTATATATTCCTAGCTCCATGCATGCAGCCCTATAGCTGTTGCATCAATGTTCTTTTGTGCATTCAATTGCCAAAGCACTATTTGCATGTGAATATCCTTTGATTTGTCTTCAGCGTGAACGCTAACATAAAAGTTTAAACACACGCCGATTATATTAACGAAACTTGACGCGAATAATTAACGCATAGAACCATAGATTATTTAAATAATCTATGATAGAACTAATACATGTAGTTTATAGAGTCGAAGAAAACGGACGTGTCACGCAGTTATTTATAGGCTATAATCATAGCCATAATATTACTGCCGGAATAGATTTATAAGGGTAACGGGCACTCTATAGAGGGATCTAAACTTACTGTAATACGAAGGAGGCACTCGAGAGTCGAGAGAAGTGTGTACCATATACCTATGCTGGCACATGTGATGCTTTATTGTATTTCTAGCTGTTGTTAATTGGTGCCGTAACATTATCCAAGCGAGTCCTAAAAAATGAATTGAAATGACCGACACATTCAAGATACCAGTAATTGTGTGTTTGCTTGGGCCACTTTATATGGTGAACTATTAACTACAATGGTATGGGGCCGGCCATTATACACATGTATGTCGACTCAGTATAATAATACTTTTACACTTAAATAAAAAGAAACTTTATAAAAAGTGGGACAGTTTCCGCGAAAATGTCACCCTTTTATAACATTATAATGTTATAAAAATGCT
This sequence comes from Spongilla lacustris, assembly GCA_949361645.1. Taxonomy (NCBI): domain Eukaryota; kingdom Metazoa; phylum Porifera; class Demospongiae; order Spongillida; family Spongillidae; genus Spongilla; species Spongilla lacustris. The sequence continues at coordinate 15,661,919 of OX442415.1, forward strand.
TCATGTTTGAATGAATATATCTTCCGAACGCTAAACGCTATCAACTTCCTATTTTCAACAGTTTATACTACACCAATTCTCTACGAAGAATTAAATTTTGGAGTCTTGCATTTGCTCCACGCCAGTATTGCAACGTTCGATACCCCACTGGGTTCAAACCCGCCATAACTTTAGGTAGGAGTAATCAAATCGCTTCAAATTCGGTTTGTAGGTACAGAGGTCCTATACTTATCGATTTGTACTGTTCGTTAATTTTTATGCCATCCGTTACGGAGATACAGTTGAACAAAGTACGTCCACTTTTCCCGCTCGATTCGCGCCAAAGATTTTGGCAAATCGCGTCCCGCTCAGTGTATGTGGAGGCGGTTGTTATATCATTGGCGCGGATCGAGCGGGAAAAGTGGACGTACTTTGTTCAACTGTATCACCGTAACGGATTGCATAAAAATTAACGAACAGTACAAATCGATGGGTATAAGACCTCTGTACCTACAAACCGAATTTGAAGCGATTTGATTACTCCTACGGTCCTACCTAAAGTTATAGTGGGTTTGAACCTGGTCGAGTATCGAACGTTGCAATACTGGCGTGGAGCAAGTGCAAGACTCCAAAATGTAACTTGTCGTAGAGAAATGGTGTAGTATAAACTGCTGAAAATAGGAAGTCGATAGCGTTTAGCGTTCGGAAGATATAGCGATTCAAACATGAAGCATTTTTATAACATTATAATGTTATAGAAGGGTGACATTTTCGCGGAAACTGTCCCAAGTATTTTATGTGTTTTTATTCCAATTCAAATTTGATTAGCGCCAACGTGAGCCGTATGATTGTACCTCATTACATATGTGGTACGCCTTTTTAGCATTCATGTACAGTACGTGGGTCAGTGGCGATACTGCATGTTGCACTACTCGTCATTCTATTAAAGCAACATAAATGATTTATATGCTAGCACAATATTTTCCTGCGACAGATCCGCGCATGTTTTGCAACTCGTCCGAATACATATGCATGCGCGGTATCAGTTAGCACTTGCATGTGTTTTCACACACGTTTGCAACACAGGTACACATAGAAGCCGTTATGAAAGGAAGTGGTGACTGTTAATTGATATGACAGTCAGTCTATCCATTTCAGAACAGCTACAGCACCGGTACCTTTCAGACAACAATGTCGCTATTTTTATGCATTCGTGCCATGTTCATCGAGAGAGCAGCTGTATTTAAGCCGTAGACATTCGGCATAACAATCACTTCTCACTGTTAACTCTATATTATCTCTGGAATAGCCATGGTCACGACTTCACTGGGCGTGGCTGCATGCCTTCTTCAGCTTGCAGCTGCAGCATCTTTAGTCTATCAAGTACCACCGCACCAGCAGCTGACAACGCCTCCTTACCGGCAGCCGACAACGTCCCCTCACCAGCAGGCGACCACGCCCCCTCACCAGCAGGCGACCACGCCCCCTCACCAGCAGGCGACCACTGCACCATACAAGCTAACGACCGCTCCCTATCATGCGACAATAAAAGCAACCAAGGAGGGTACTCGTAGTCACAACGAGGGTACTCGGAATCACAACGAGGGTAATCGGAATCACAACGAGGGTACTCGGAATCACAACGAGGGTACTCGTGATCACCCGAAGTGCAAGCAGTACTGTCCCGCCGGCCTCCCCGGTCCTCAAGGTATGACCAATCTTATATAGAGTGTGAACTATTAGCAGCGAATTAATTTATTAGGACCTAAGGGCGATGCAGGTAGCCCTGGACCTCAGGGTACACCAGGACAAACTGGTCCACAAGGACAACCTGGTCCACAGGGACCTCAGGGATACAAAGGAGACACTGGAGCTCAGGGACCACAAGGTGTAGCTGGACCTCCAGGAAACAGTGGTGAGTTGGTTAAGCCTCTGGCTGCAATTTTGCATCCATGCATGCACTGGATAAACCCAAATATGCACATCATTAGGAGAGAAAGGAGACAAGGGAGATTGCATCTATCCTCCTCCCCCAACCTGCCCTACATGCCCTGCTGGTCCTGCTGGAGCACCTGGTGCTCAGGGAGCACCTGGAGCAGCTGGTGCACCTGGACTACCTGGACCTGCTGGTCCCCAAGGACCAAAAGGAGTCCAAGGACTACCTGGCAATGATGGGCAGCCTGGAGCCCCTGGTGTACCTGGCCATGATGGTATGTTTTATATGGGTGAGTCCTGGCACCACAAAAGGGTTAATCGCATATACTTCAGGTGCAAAGGGTGATAAAGGAGATGTGGGAATCCAGGGACCTCAGGGACCAAAGGGAGACCAGGGTGCAAAGGGAGACCAAGGAGCAAAGGGAGATGCAGGCCAGCCAGGACAACCTGGTCAAACTGGAGCTCCAGGAAAAGATGGTCAGGATGGTGCCAAGGGAGACAAGGGAGATCAAGGACCAGCTGGAAGTCCTGGGGCACCTGGTGTGTTGACTCCACATGCATACCACCATTGTGCATGACAATGATGTAATCATCTATCCTTCAGGGTTGAATGGAGCTCAAGGTCCTGCAGGCCCTAATGGACCAGTAGGTCCTGCTGGCCCTACTGGTCCAGCTGGACCTCAGGGACCACAAGGACCAAAGGGAGACACTGGCCCACAGGGACTGCAGGGAGCTCCTGGATCCAATGGTATGCACTGATTTGATTTTTATTTTTATTTTGCAATTTAAGTATTACGAAATGTAAGGTTATCTTGCTACATGTATTTATGCAGGAGCTGTATTCTACATTCGCTGGGGTAACAACATGTGCCCTACTGGTGAAACCAATGTGTACTCTGGACGCATTGTTGAGAACAACAATGCCAAAGATGTTGACGGAGACTACACGTGTCTTCCTGATGCTAAAAATGCTTACCCACCTCAGACACAGAGCCCTCTCTTGAATTTGGAGGATGTCACAGATGCTAACGGAAATACTGTTCCTTGTGTTGCCTGCTTGGCTAGTGGTCGATCCACAGTTTTTACCTTCCCTGATAACACAGTCTGTCCATCTGGATGGTCCACAGAGTACGTAGGTTATGAGGCAGCCAATCCGAACTGGCCTGGAGAGAACCTGTGTGTTGACACAAGTTTTGGTGCTCAGCTGAGCCAGAGTCCCTGCAATGGCCTTGCAGTTATTGCCAAGAGTGCATCAAGTGCCTACACTGATACACCCCTGTATACTATTGTCTCCTGTGTGGTGTGCTCCATATAAAACATTAAACAGAGGACTGAACATTTTATTTGCATTCACTTACTCATCAGTGTTAAAAATGGAATGATCATGTTATACTGATGACGTTGGCCTTAGATTCCGGCACTGCATGAAATTCAGTTTATTTCTGAGAGTGAACATGGTTCTGAGGCAGTTGCATACATGCAGTACGGATTATGTGAACATCATTAAAATTAAGTGTCTAAATTCATGTACGTGACAATGCAAGCTTGCTGTTGGTTGTGGAAAGGTTTGGAGCTTGCATGGGACAAAGGTGTGCCCCTAAGACCTTTATTGCATCTGTCCTAAAAAATAGCAGCTGCCTGGCTTAGATCAACAATGCCACCATCCATCCAATTGCACATCTACACAGCCATAAGTATGTCAGCATTTCATTGGTCAAATGAAATGCCAGAGCAAACAGAGGGGGGGTATAAGAACGGTAGACAGCATGGTGGAGTAAATAAAGCTGATACTGATCTGATATACCAATTATGCATGCATGGTGCATTTATACGTACATTTATATGCTACAGTGTATATTTATATGCACCATAAACTTTCTTCCCTAAAGAGTAATGCACTGGCCGGGCGTCAGCTGCTGTGGTGATGCAATCCATCCGCTGATGTGAAAATCTGGGTCTGGGTACGAGACTATGCTTATCAGTCGGTTGCTGAACAACCAACAACAGAGGCGGAAACACTCGTCATCGCTTTTGTAAATATGGATGCACAAATAATCGATATCTTACATGTATAGATGCCCTATGAGGTTATTGACATCCTCCCTTTTTGCTCGGCTGGCAAGTCAAATTGAGGTCGTCGCCGGCGCCAGATCCTTTCATTTTTCTCCTCCGTCGCCGCAGCGGCGGTGAGGGAAAGTACCACTTTCGATAAACTATAGCAGATATACAAAGAGGTACAATATCACTTTAAATTAGCCATTTATATTCAAATTTACTATACGGAAAAGAATTTCAACATTTTTGTTTCTTTTTAGTAAGACAATGAAGCTTTATTTAGGATTGATGACTGTTTAGAAAAGAAGGGAAAAAATCATACACTCTTCTTTATTGATGCATTAAAACACATTTCAGGTACTCCTAATTGATAAATGATAGATTGTAAATACGAAATAATAGCTGCTTGCTAAATAAGAACATTAGCATGGATGTTTGCAAACTGATTGAAGAGTCAACCGCTTGGAGTGCTGATTACTTTCTGCATTAAAATTTGTGCAATTAAAATATCACACTTCAGTGACAAAAAGACAGTGATGGAACAGAAGTCTGTCAGTTACAAAAATGCTTTGGAACAAGTGTTTGAACCAATTTCCATTGGGTATAATTTTGATTTTATGAAGAGTACTTTAGTCATTTAAACTACATATATGTACATGTATTGTTGAATTGTAAAGAATATGTACTGGTGTCTTTAACCATTATAGTCTATACTATGCTGGCTATATCACAAGAAAATGCATCAAGTGATTTAAAAAAAATCATTTTCTCGTGTAGGAAAAAATGCATCACTGCCACTTTACTATACATAGCTCTTGAAATTGTGGGACAGAAGAAATAATAAGGAATTATACAGCCTGACAGAGTCCTTGAGGTAAAGCTGGTCATTTCACAGCTGCTTATTGTTTCGAACATTTGTAATTGTTTGGGTGCACACAACCATTTTGTTTTACATTTTGATTTTCTTTTGGTGTACAACATGTACATGTAGGACGAGAACATAAATGAAACTGAGGCACTAATAACTCAACATTCAGTAGTCAAGTTTCAAGAACAGCAGGTGCACTTTTGTTTCGAAATTGACGCATGACTACAAAAATAAATCCAATACATTTTGATGCACATGCATTTGATTGTGATTGTCTATTCCATTACTAACATCTAATTATAAGAACTGCACAGCAAAGAATGATACAAACGAAGCTTTAATTCTTCACCACATTTCTGACATCATTGCATCAGTTTGTATTTGGTGCAACAATTATAGACAATTTGCAAGGCAGATACAAATTGGGGCTGGAGATATGATTTTGTAATGTTGATTTGGGGATGCTTGTACCCTCATCACATGAACTGGAATTTAGGTTATGATGTGATGTCATAGCATAAAGTATCTGGTCTGACATGTTGCTTCACAATTAACACTGGAGGGAGGGGAAAGGGCATGGTGCACGTGGATGGGGTACCTTTGATTCTCAATCAGTATCAGTATCAATATCAGTACTAGTGCTACCATATTAAAGGTTGCTTTCCTATTGTCCTCTAGTTCTTCATGAGAGATGGCAGTGACCTTTGAGCTCATCAGACGGTCTTTGAGGTGGTGAAACTTTTATTTATTTATAAAGGACATGGCCAAATGGTCACTAATTGAATAGTTCTATGTTGCGAATGAACTTCAATTTGATTGTGAATCTGTG
>OX442415.1:15670084-15708698 GCA_949361645.1 Spongilla lacustris
GGTCGGTAATAAATAATGCATGGCTATATACTGAGCTAGATCGTTCCGAGCTTTTTTTTTTTTTTTTTGGGAGGGGGGGGGGGGGGGGGGGGGGGGGTTAAATATAATAGGGGCCTACGAAACATTTTTCCCCCTGGCCCCGCGGTGGCTCTTTGTAGCCCTGGATGATCGGTAGAAATAGGAAGATAATATAATTGGCCTGGGAATATATACATGCGGCACAATTAGCCAAAGCCAATATATATTGAACTACTCGATCATTTTAGAAAATTTGGGGCATGCAGTACTAATTCTATTCGTAAATGAGGTATGTGTTTATTTATTTATACATATATCAATAATGACTGTAACAGAATTAAGGGTGTGTATCCATGTACCGATGCATGAGATCTTGTTGTATACGGCATAAAAGCTGCATGGTACTGAGCAGCTACTTCGTCGCGCAAGCCTTTTGCGGAGTTCGCCTCAGGAAATATATAGGAGGACCATGTGAAAAACCTATAAAGTACGTGGGTGAAGGTGGAAAAGCTATGTGTGACAGTATATAGTTCAGAAGGGAACATGGACTTAGTGAGCGATGTATATGCTTATTTGGTTCACAAAGGGATGTTCCATGGAATGCTAGGAATAGACAAGCCATATAAAATGATGAAGTTCTTTGTGATGGAAGGTCACCTCTACTACGCCTAATCTAAGAAGCAGCCAGAGAAACATTTTTATTTTTGGTTAAGTAATTGTGAGGTATTTACAGACCCGATCTGAACATATGGGAGTGGCACAAAATAGTGGCAAGAATCAAAAGGAGGTTTATGTAGAAGAGTATATCCTGAAGGATGTGAATTTAAATGGAAGATTTGTGATTATGTCATGGTTAATAAGGGACGTTTTCATGGATAAATCTGCATTACCTGTTTAATAGTTATACCCAGCCTATTGCTTACCTATGTCCTATTATTTAATTTTTTTATGACCGTACTATATATCACTGCTGGATATAATGTAAACCACACATATACATGTACGTTTATATGTAAAGCTATCGTATAGCGGAGGGATTGTAATGTGACCTGGATTTATAAGTAAAAAGTAATTTAATTTGAACTTTGTATAACTGACGTTCTCACAACTATTGGGACAAGTGAGATAAAAAATTTTTGTCCTAGGATTAAAACTTTTTAGTCCCACGGATAAAATTTATCTAGGACAAAAATTTGCATGACAGGACCCTAAACATTACCTATTGTTTCCCAAAGCTAAAAATGCATCCGTGGCTAACGTACATGTACAGTTGGATTTTAATTTCTCTACACCAGGATGTACCTTTTAATAGTACACAGGGCTGGATTGACTTTCATCAAAATGAATGAAGTGTTATTTTCTAATTGGTTTGTTTGAGGTAGGTTTTAAATATATTTTAGGGATAAAATAAAATAGAAAAACAAAGCAGTTAAGAGGGTTCTGTGGGCATGGGGGAGATGTGATCATATGCCAGATGAGCCATTCGACCTTTGTTGTCATGCCATGTGACTGTGAGTGTGAAGAGAGGTCATTGTCTCACTGGAGCTTGTCTACACCTGATCTGCTGGCATCGTCATTGCTGGCTGGGACACAAAGCATTATCTTACCACTCTGCTCTGCCATCTTGAGTGAATTGTGTCAGCAGGCTAGCAACCTTTGCAGCAGAGGCCCACAAGCTCAACTCCAATGAACCCAGATGCCATGAGTTAGACTCCAAGCATGATGGTATAACATTGATGACTGAACACATTGCGAAGCACTGCTTGACCCCCTCATCAAAAGACCTAAGAGCATCTGAGACCAGGCTGATCCTTGCTATGTGCACTATCCTGCAGAAGCTACCATACATGCGCAACAGGGTAATTGCTACCTAGAGATCAACTGCAGCTACATCCACTAGACCAGACAATAGCTTCCTGGACTCCGCACACTTCCCAGCAATAAACATGGGGCAACAAAGTTAATCCCCATTTGGGGCACCAAGGATGTCCAGAGTAGGCTGGAGAACATGCACGAGGTAGGAATGAGGTGGTTGCCCTTCCTGCTGAACAGCTATGGCACCCTCTTGGCCAAGTCAGCTGAGTCCGGCATGCAATAAAGTGACTCCTTAGGTCCCTTACTGTTTGCACTGATTAGCAGAGGATGGGTCAGGTAACAACTCAAGGAAAATTGTCATCTAGCACTGCATGGCACAGCAAAAATCCTTGTCCATTCAATGCATTCCCTGAGAGCATGGGCCTCCTACTGTGCCCCTACGCATGACAGGCCACTCCCATCTGCAGAAATAGGAAGGACTCAGCTGCCTTATCCTTCACCAAGGCACACTTGCACTTCCCAGTCAGCTGCAGTCACATAATGAGACCACATGGCAGCTGTTCCACATCAGTAGCTCCAGTTGCCCACTCTGTCCTTGCAGGGGAATGATCGCAGGACAGAAAGGACCTGCCCAATGACGGTGCGTTTTTAATTTTTAAATCTCATAAGCCTTAGGCCTTTGTAGAAGGTGGAAATTTGAAATTTAATTGCCATATAATTTGGATCTACAATGTATTTACTTTTAATCAAATTGGTGCAAATGTGTTAGTAAATATGTTGTATGTATGTGATATCAACACCGTAGTAAAAATATATAAAGCTATGGCGGAAATATCAATATAATAATATTGACAGACTGACATTTACACCACATTTGATTAATAGTAAATATACAATGTAAATCGAATTTATTATTCAGTGATAGAACAACAGCAGCAGCTTTTTTCTATTCCCATTCGCGCTGTTCACCATTTTATATCTAGTTACTAGTAACGACTGAAACAGAACAAATTAACAAGTGAATATGATGTTGAACAAATTAATTTCTACTTCACGTTTTAACATACATCACCGAATTAAAATAAATATTGACACTGAAGAAGAAAACCATCATATATTGTTACACTCAAAAAATTTGAACTGAATATGTGATTGCAATTGAATCATATGTGATTCAGTCCTTAAAAATAGCCCCAAATGTTATTAAATAAATAAATAACTTACTTTGCGGATTTGGGGAGCCTCCAGAAAAGTGGTAAACCCTGGGACAAACGGGATAGTACAGAGGTCTCTCATACAGTCCGCGCGCTTTACCATGCTTTGCACCCCCCCGAGACACAACCTGCTACGGGCTGGGTCCCTAATATATTTAACGTTGTGGGCTCCCTCCAGGCAGTCTGTCTCGGAACGGCCTAGCCCATGACGAAACCATTTCTTACCGACCCGGAGGCGTTGCCTAAAGGCTGCATGGTCGGGGCCTGGATTGAAAGGCCTGTGCCCCTTAATGGCCGGGGTATGAATGTTTGCCCCTCCCCCCTCTCTCTGTCATGACCGCTGCGATTGATTGATGACCGCTGCGATTGATTGATGACAGCTGCGATTGATAAATGACCGCTGCGATCACAACATCGTCGTGTCGCGGCGTTCATCCAAGCATCGCTGCGCTCATCCAAACGTCGCTGCGTTCATCCAATGATCGCTGCGAATGATGGATGACCGCTCGAAATCAAAATGTCGAATTTTGGAAGGTTTGGCGTTCCATATTCGCTCTCCAACCGTTGCTCGTACGCGCGACCTACCGGGCCACCGTACTCAGGCTCTGACTTCAGCCAACCAGCTGATGTACTGCATGGTATCCGGCCAAATGGTCTCTGTCCAAGATCGGCACTAGAAAATGATTGCTTTGGCTTATCATACAGGACTCGGTTGAATGCCCAACCAACCCCCTTCCATCAAAGGACAATAGCATTACTGAGTCAACTCACATGGCCACATCCAATCCATCACTGGTGATTTAGAAAGGAGTGGTTAAAAGTTTGTCTATGATGAGGAGGGGTTTACAAACTTACGATGGGAGAGGAGGGGTTAAGTATTTGTTATGGTATCTTTCACACATGAACGTACGTATTTACGTGCTATAAAAATAATAAAATTACATGTAGAGTTGTAAGGGCCAGACACATGCTTTGACGTGGACTGACTGCAAGGACTAAGTAGAAGTAGTGGTGTCCAACTTGGGCACACAAGCTTGTCTGACAAGGAGGGAGGCACTAGTTTCGTCCCCAGTCCCACATGACTTAACGATTATCGTATACACGATAATCGTTACGTCATGTGGGACTGGGACGAGCCACTAATGGTAGCTTGTTGCCTCCATTTGGGTCTGGGTACGAAATACCAATATTGATTGCTAATTGTTTAGACGCCATAGTCCGGGAAGTCCCAGTGATCAGTTTTGAAATTAAAATGGCCGTTCCAATTTTTAAAGACGTCTCGGCTCTCTCCCAGGGAAGTAACACCAACAGGTCGCGCTACGAGCAGCTGGTGCTCAAGTTTGAGGCCAAGTACGGGAAGAAGCCCGCCTTCGTGGCCCGGGCCCCGGGGCGGGTCAACATCATCGGGGAGCACATCGACTACTGCGGGTACGGGGTCCTCCCCATGGCCATAGAGCAGGACGTGGCCATCGCGTGCTCCCCCAACGACACGTCAACTCTCACGTTTTCAAACGTGGAACCGAGTTACCCTGACTACTCGTGCCCCGCCGCTGACTTCACCATCGGCAAGGAGGCCAAGCCGCAGTGGTACCACTACCTCCTGTGCGGGCACAAGGGCATCCTGGAAGAAGCCCACCTCGCCAACCCTCGCGGGATGGACATGTTGGTCGACGGCAGCATTCCGCCCAGCTCCGGACTCTCCAGTTCGTCGGCGCTGGTGTGCTGCGCCGCCCTGGTGACGGTGTACGCCAACGCGTTGGATCTCCTCGAGAAGAAGCGGCTGGCGGAGCTGTGCGCGCACGCCGAGCACTACATCGGGACGGAGGGCGGGGGCATGGACCAGGCTACCTCCTTCCTCGCGGAGCCCGGTAAGGCCATGATGATCGAGTTCAACCCCCTCCGCCCGTCCGACGTCACCCTCCCAGCGGGGACCCAGTTCGTCATCTCCAACTGCCTGGTCGAAGCCAACAAGGCTGCGTTCGCGGCGTTCAACGAGCGCGTGGCGGAATGCCGCCTTGCTGCTCGCGTGATAGCCAAAAAGAGCGGGCTGGCGGGCGGCTGGAGGAAAGTGCGCAAGTTGGGGGAGTTGCAGGCGGGCCTTGGCCAGCCGCTGACCACTATGCTGGAGGTGGTCCGGGAGCACCTGCACGAGGCGCCCTACACCCGCGAGGAGGTGTGCCAGATCCTGGAGATAACACCCGAGGAGCTGGAGAAGGACTCACTGAACGCCATGACCAAGGACATGCAGTCCTTCAAGCTGCGCATGAGGGCCACGCACGTCTTCGGCGAGGCCGCCCGTGTGTTTGCCTTCAAGGAGAAGGCCAACGCCGCTGCTGAGTCTGGGGACCCGTCAGTCGCTCAGCAGCTAGGCCAGCTGATGAACGAGAGCCACCACAGCTGCAGCCAGCTGTACGAGTGCAGCTGCGGGGAGCTGGACCGACTGGTGCAGCTGTGCGTGGGTGCGGGGGCCCTGGGGTCACGCCTCACTGGAGCCGGATGGGGAGGCTGTGCCGTGTCGCTTGTCGCCGAGGGCAACGTGGAAGAGTTCATCGCCAGGGTGGCCCAGCAGTACTACGAGAATGACCCTGCGAGGTGTGGGAAGATAGCTACTAGTCTTTTTGCCACCAGACCAGGGCCAGGGGCAGCCATCTGTGACCTTAGTGTTGGGGGCAAGTAGGAATTTGGTAGTAGTAAAAATGAAAGTGTGATATTGACATTTATATTTTGGGATGCCTATCAAATTTATATTCTTTTGAGGCATGTTTCATTGGAAGTACTTAACAGCAAAATGGCAACAACTTTTAAATCATTATGAGTTGAATGGTTATGGGTGCCTTGAAAGTTCAAACTCATTACTCATGTTTACATGTACAGTGGAACCTCGAAATGTGGACTCCCTGAAATACGGACACCTACATGTAGATAAGCAGGACACTATCTCTAGCTCCCAAACAAGTTACTTTGAAGGGTTCCTACCCCTGAATAAAGGACACCTCAATTATCGGGACACTTGAGGTGTTTTCTCCGCATTTCGAGGTTCCACTAGTACTGTACTTGTACATATACCTGGCGTGAAAATGAGTACGTACGTGGCTATGGTCCTGTAGATTCTTGCCAAAATAAGTCACAGCTGACAATTGGATTACATCACCACCTACTGTCCTGCATGTACATGTATTTGGGTAACAGGTCAGCCTCCCCCTCCCCCATCCTCCCTCCCAATCAGTCAACATCAAGCTGTGCACAAATGTATAACAGCCCACATAAAATTGATTAAGAAAGGGGGGAGGGGAAAAAATATGAAAACCACATGCACTCAATGGTATATTGGAGTAATATAGGTATCCCAAAGATATCACGATGATGTCCCAAGGTGTCCCAATATGGACTATGTGGGCACCTTAATGTTCATTTTAACGCCCTCCTCCTCGTCAACGCTGCCAAAGGAGCTATTGGAGCTCCCGTCCTCGCTCAGCAGGGCGGCCTGCTCCTGGCAGTAGGTCTTGGCATTGGCCTTGCTGTCCGTGCGCATAATGGTTTGGATGTTGTTGATGGAGACCTGGCCCCTGGTGGCGATGGAGGAGCCTCTGTGGATGGGCACCCCTTTATTGAAGGAAGACCCTCTGCTGATGTTGATGTCATCTGCAGACGACGTGCGGGGCAGCCCAGGGGAGGAGCTTATCAGAATGTTCATCCTGTGGGCATTGCAAACATCAGCTGAAGCTCACTGGAGCATTGTGTATCACATGAGCATTGTGTATCACATGAGCATTGTGTATCACATGAGCATTGTGTATCACATGAGCATTGCGTATCACATGAGCATTGCATATCACATGAGCACTGTGTCGGACTTTTTAATTTGAAGCACTGGCTGTAGTACAATACGGAACATGGTCATGAAATTCATGCATGTCGTGGTCATAATGGAAAGGAGAGAGAATGTGTGTGTGTGTGTGTGTGAGTGTGTGCATGCTTGCATACCTTATTACAATGGACTTGGTCCAAACAGTCAAAGTGGTACACATGTGCTACTAAAGCTACTGAACTACACGTATATGTACAACTAAACAGCCTGACAGGTGACTATACCTGAAGTAGTTCCTCAAGAAGATCCAGTACACCACTGGGGCAACAGAGGTGTAGTAGAGAAATGTGGCAATGGTGGTTATGCTGTGAAAGTTTGCATGTGTGTGAACGTGTGTGCATGTGTGTGAGCGTGTGTGCATGTGTGTGAGCGTGTGTGCATGTGTGTGAGCATGTGTGTGAGCGTGTGTGTGAGCGTGTGTGTGTGAGTGTGTGTGTGAGCGTGTGTGTGAGCATGTGTGTGAGCGTGTGTGTGTGAGCATGTGTGCATGTGTGTGAGCGTGTGTGCATGTGTGTGAGTGTGAACGTGTGTGTGTGCATGTGTGTATGTGTGTGTGAGATGGATGCGCATTGCATAAAGCAGGAATTTTTTATCAATTGGAGTCTAAGCACTGTCACAATACATGTGTGCATACCCCTTAAAATGATCACTTGTACAAGAGGTAACACGGGCAGCTGGCTACGTACATGACCAGCTTTAGTACTGGTCAAAATCATTGCTACTGTACTTTGATTTGCATACCACATCTGTATGTAGCTTGGTAGTTAGTACAGCATGAAGAGTTATTAATGGCAGTTATTAGTGATTTCAATCATTAGTGGTGCAGCATGGGCAGTTATTTTTAATGGCCAGCCTTAGTCACTTTATGAATTTGTACGGACAAATTGAAATAGAATGTATGGCAGAATACATACATGTACCTGTGTGAAGTCACCATGTCTGGATCATAATATTTGCCATCATAATGAGTTTAGTTTTGAAATCATATTTTGCAACTTTAATATTAAATGGTACAAGACATGTAACAGAAGTAGTGCTTTAAATAAGGACTAAGTATTTTTTGATTGACATGCATTTACATGCATATGTACATGTACATATTTCTGTAACACAAGCAGGTTTTAAAATGAAATCTACATGTAGATATGGAAAATGAGTCCATACAGCCCTGGTCCAGGACAGATTTAATCTGCAGATAACCCTCCACTTAAATCTGTCCTGTGGAGAGTACATGTAGATCTATATTAAGAGTGGCACAAAACCAGCATGTTTACTTAGTTGCAAACGAATTAGTGGTTGATTACATGTGTAGCAACCAATAGTTTACATGTACAGTTGAATTTAATCAGCCATTCTATACATGCTTGCTGATTACTTCATGCTATTCATGTGTAAACAGTGGTTGCTAAATTGAACCACTGATTACATGTACTTGGATAACCCCTGCTAGGGGTCTTCTGCATGCTTACCATAGACTTCTAAAATATTAATTATTATTATACAATGACATACAACATTCAATACTCACAACTGTTTATTAAAAAAACTGTTTATTAAAACACTACTAATAAAAGTCACAAGATGTGGTTGGTGAGACACATCTGGCCAAAATTGCCCTGGCATTCTGCCCCATAAGGATGAGGCTAAGGCGACTGTAGATGGTTGATGTAACCTCACTGGGTGGCCATCTTTTTTGACAGTTTAGACAGCATATGATAGCTTCATTGCCCCAACCCCCAAACACTTCCACAACCAAAGGAATGCATGTATGACCATCCTCTAAGGGCACATGACCATCCTCTAAGGGCACATGACCATCCTCTAAGGGCACATGACCATCCTCTAAGGGCACATGACCATCCTCTAAGGGCACATGACCATCCTCTAAGGGCACATGACCATCCTCTAAGGGCACATGACCATCCTCTAAGGGCACATGACCATCCTCTAAGGGCAAATGACCATCCTCTAACGGCACATGCCTCATCTTTTCTAGAGTGCTTGGATTCCTCTCCCAACTCAGCTGCATGACCACAGGTTTGAACCACTTCTTGAAAAAAATAGCAGATTGATTTGTCAAATGCAGCTGGGCGGGAGAGGACCAGTTTGGCACTAGGATGTCTGCTGATCCTTAGGAAGAATGCCACTTCCTTTCTAAAATTGTTATCACAATCCTGATCATAACTAATTAATACTCTAAAACAACAAGAAGCAATGGTACAAGTTGCATGGTCATGCAAGTGACATTGGCAGACATTATGTCCACCATTATTTTGAGAACTGCTGAAGGTCCCCTTGGCCCCACCCCCAGCCACGCCCCCATAATTACCATACCACAGTCCAGGCTTCTGGTTGTCATTGTCTATGTCATCAACAAACAGCAACAAGGAGCCCACAGCCTGAAGTAAGTTCAGACACATCAAGAAGAAGGTGTAACGGTAGAAAGACTTCTTGGCTGGGGGGGGGGGGGGGGGGGGGGGGGGGATAGTGAGGGATAGGGAGCCATGAGGGTGGTGAGGGTGGTGAGGAGGCCATGAGGGTGGTGAGGAGACCATGAGGGTGGTGAGGAGACCATGAGGGTGGTGAGGAGGCCATGAGGGTGGTAAGGGAGCCATGGGGGTGGTGAGGGAGCCATGAGGGTGGTGAGGGAGCCATGGGGGTTGTGAGGGTGGTGAGGGAGCCATGAGGGTGGTGAGGGAGCCATGGGGGTGGTGAGGGTGGTGAGGAGGCCATGAGGGTGGTGAGGGAGCCATGGGGGTGGTGAGGGAGCCATGAGGGTGGTGAGGGAGCCATGAGGGTGGTGAGGGAGCCATGGGGGTGGTGAGGGAGCCATGAGGGTGGTGAGGGAGCCATGGGGGTGGTGAGGGAGCCATGAGGGTGGTGAGGGAGCCATGGGGGTGGTGAGGGAGCCATGAGGGTGGTGA
Organism: Spongilla lacustris; assembly: GCA_949361645.1. Classification (NCBI taxonomy): domain Eukaryota; kingdom Metazoa; phylum Porifera; class Demospongiae; order Spongillida; family Spongillidae; genus Spongilla; species Spongilla lacustris. Next base: position 15,679,924 of record OX442415.1, read on the forward strand.
GGGAGCCATGGGGGTGGTGAGGGAGCCATGAGGGTGGTGAGGGAGCCATGAGGGTGGTGAGGGAGCCATGAGGGTGGTGAGGGAGCCATGAGGGTAGTGAGGGAGCCATGAGGGTGGTGAGGGGGCCATGATGGGGCCATGAGGGTGCCATGGGGGTGGTGAGGGGTGATGGTGGGGCTGCAAATGTGGTAAGGGAATACCTGTGCTGTGCACTTACATGGCAGATCCCATCGGGCATATAGCTTGGTTAGATACAGAATGAAAATAGTACAATACAACTGGTATGGGAGAGGACAGGTGTGGGATAAGAGGAGGGAGGAGGACGTGTGATGTGTGTGTGTGTGAGAATAGATCCTTCAAGGTCACAAGTTACATGGCTGGATGTGCTTACCAATGCAATGATAATGGACAGAATAGAAGAATAGAGATAGCCGTAGGGAGAGGTCGATTCACAATTGGACTGGCCATTGTAAGGAATAAACACAAAAGTGAGCTGTAAGGAGAGGGGAGGTGGGAGAGGGGAGGAGGGAGAGGGGAGGAGGGAGAGGGAAGGAGGAAGAGGGGAGGAAGGAAATGGGAGGAAGAAGGGGGGAAGGAGGTGTAAGAATGGAAGAATAACAACATTTACATGTACATGCACACACCAACAAGCACACAGGCCTTCTGAATGAAGGCACATGCCCACACCTGTATGCTTGCATTGACCAAGGATGCGACCACAATGACGACCACAGTAATGGCCAGCCTGAGCAGGAACAGGTTGTAGAACTCTAGTGAGGAGACAGCAGAGGGAGGATCAGTGGGAGGTGCAGGGGCAGGGGCAGGGGCAGGGGAGGGTCAGTGGGAGGATCAGTGGGAGGGTGCATGTCATCCGATGAGTAGAGTGCTAGCTAGTGCTTCCACTCACATGGTTGGTCCTAGACCTATATTTACTCATGTACATGTACATGTAGATACATAAAAATAGTTTTGCAACTCACTGAGTCCATGCACCATTTTAAAAAGTGCATGTAGGTGCAAGTGTGCTTGCATGGATGCCCTATGGCTTTACTATGCACTGTTCAAGGTACATTCATTTTAGCTGGTTTTCTGTTCAGCATTACCTAGAAGACATATAGCATTACCTAGAAGACATTAGCATTACCTAGAAGACATTAGCATTACCTAGAAGACATTAGCAGTACCTAGAAGACATAAGCATTACCTAGAAGACATTAGCAGTACTTGGAGGACATTAATGGCTTCTAAAGGCAGTGAGGTCAAGACAAAAGCTCACACACAAAGTGGCCAAAGCCGCCTTACTGGCTGAACCAAAATTACTTTATAGTTTATAGTGCATGAGAAACACTGAAGCAGAAGAATGGTTGGGTGGTTGGCCATTGCATGTACCATCACATTGGGGACAGTATATGGAGAATACAAGCTCTGGTGCTGAAGTTATGTGGGTGGCCAGGTACAGGTTTTTGAAATTTAGACCTTGGAAAAAGTGATCCTTCACTTTGTATGCTGTAGACATGTATGTTAAAGAAATGCCATGGGAGAACCTATAGTGTTTGATCTGCAGCAGTATAAAAGCTAGTACGGGTTACATGTGTTGAGTGGTGGTCAAAAACGATTGTGAGAAAGGCGTCTATTGTCCTCACGTGCGCGTATGCATCATGCTTTGCGGTGTGCTCAATTGCGTAATTTGTGTATATACATGTATGTGCGCATGTTATGTGAAGAATTATCGAAACGCAAACGTGTGTATGCAGACGTCCTATGGGTAACAGTTCCTCGTCCAACGGCAATGGCAGCAAAAACCCGTCGCTCGACGCCAAGGAGGGGAAACGCGACGCCCGAACACACGCTGCCCAGAAGGACGAGCCACAAGAGACAACGGCCATTGTGAACGACAGTCGCGAGTGGACGTCACTCGCTTCTCCGTGCGCCAGCGACGTCCAGCTTGTTTTAAACGTAAGCCTGGTGTGCACGGCCGACAACACGAAGGAAGAGAAGCGGCTTACCTTCAAACCACTTCCTTCCACCGTGGTTGAACTCAAGCAACAGATAGAAGACCAGCTGAACGTTCCCGCCTGCGTCCAGAAACTAACTTTCGGCCCCGCTCACCTCGAAAACGACAAGATACTACAGTACTACACGATAAGGGACGAGGACCACCTGTGCCTCGAGTATCCTACAGTGGCCGACGTTCGGGAAATCGCGGATATCGTCGGCAGCATGAAGCGGACGGCGGAATTCCTCGATTCGATACAGACCCAGCTAACGACCAACCCCGTCCCCCTCGAACTCCGCGCCGAGATATCAAGCAACGTGGACTGCTCCCCCATCGAGAAGCTAGCCTCAGACTACCTGCTCTCCTCGTACGCGAAGGCGGGCACCAACCGCCTCCTGTTCGTGCGCACGGGCGGGCTGGCCCTCGTCCACCACCTCCACTCCCTCCTGCTGCGCCACCCGTGGGAGAAGGTGTGCAGCCTGAGGCTGCAGTACCTGGAGAACGCCCTCCTCCGCGTGGTGTGGAACGTCACGGCCTGCTTCTCCCTCAGGCGGGAGGTCCTGCGCTACAGCTTCGTGGAGAACATCATCGAGTCGTTCCTTCGCGCGCCCATCCCGCTCAGGGGGTCCGTCCGCGCCCCGCCCAACATCTACATGACCACGGTGGCACTGCAGGAGCAGACCTTCGTCCTCTGCCAGGTCATCTTCAAGTCGCTGGGGGCGCTGTGCAAGTGAGCGGTGTGTGTGTGTGTGTGGGGGGGGGGGGGGGGTACGTGGGGGTACGTGTATAGGTGTGTGTCTGCGTGTATTCACACTTTCAGGAAGATAATTGTAATCATTAGTGGGTAGTTGTCATGAATGCAAAGGTCACAGGTCACTTGATATCGAATACCACTGACTAACTGTTGTTTGTGCATGTGTGTGTTCACACTTTCAGGAAGATGATTGTAATGATTAGTGGGAAGATGTCACTTGATAGCAATATTTCTGGTTAATAGAACTTTCTCCCCCCCCCCCCCCCTCCCCAGCCTCACTGAACTCCCAGAGTGCACCATGCAGATAGCCTCAGAGCACAGGGTGCTGGACCAGCTGGTGGGGGTCCTCCTCACCCCTAGCTACACGCCCATAGCCTCCCAGGTGGCCATGGGGGGCCTGCTGTGCCTGGCCTACCACCCGCACGCACACCCTCACCTCCTCACCCAGAACATCATCAGTGCGGTGGTGGAGGCGTGCACCAGGGACAGGCGTGGCCTGCAGCCCCAGGACAAGCAGCAGGAAGGGGAGCTGTGCAAGGACATCCTCCTGCTGAGGTAAGCTGTGGCCCCCCCCCCCCCCACCCCCCCCCCCCAGGGGAAGGGTTGTTCATGGAGCTGTCCCCCTCTTATGTACAGAGCTACGTAGATGTAGTATGAACGATGTGCACGTTAAATTTATTTTTTTGTTTACTGATGCATACCTCCCCTCCATGTACTTGTACAGGGAAATAAAGTGGCCTGTGTTTGGACAATTACTTGGCGCATGTACATTTTCACACAGAGTGTACACGTACATGTACATGTACATGTGCACACGTACATGTAGTATAGCTGTTTGTAGATGTACATGTTCCATGTACATGTATTTGTGTACACAGAGAGTTGCCAAAAATGGGTCGGAATGGCATATATACTGTAAAATGGTCCTGAGCAGTACCTGCAAGAAGTAGCCTACTTCTAGCAGGGTCCCCAGACTAGTGCTGCTCAATGGAACCATTACAGTACATGTGCCAGATAATATTGCTTTCCTTCACCCACAAATATAAACATGTACCCACTTCCTTCCCAACCTTTATTTGATGACATCAATTGGCTCACAGGTACTTTGCCACCATGTTCCTGGCTCACGTGGCCATAACCGACCCAGGCCACACCCCACTGCTCCCCGAGGTCCTCTCCCTCATGGACGACTTCCTCTCCACAGTGAGCGTTGAGGACGTCCACTCGGAGGAGGAGAAGAACGGCTTTGTGTGGTCCACGGTCCTCCCCTCCTTCAGACTGGCCACGTACCCTTACGACACCAGGGGGGCCATGGAGGCATGCAGAGACCACTCCAGGGGGGCCATGGAGGCGTGCTGGGACCCTCAGGCCTGCAGGAGCCTGCGGCTGCTGTGCGTGGAGGCCGGAGTCTTCAGCCTTCAGAACACCCTGCGCAGCCCGGCCGTGAGGAGGACCATGATCCAGGAGGAGGGGCTGCTGGGGTACCTCGCCTGCCTGCCCTGGTCTGTGCCGCGGGGGTCGAGGGCGTGGCAGAGGGCACGGGAGCTGGCCGCCTACACCAGGCCCTTGCTGGTGGGGGCGGAGCTGGCTCCTCCCACACTGGAGGTCATGGCGAGGGCCAAGCTGGCCGTGAGCTGTGTGGGGCTGGAGAGAGCCATCAAGTGGTCTGCACAGAGGCTTGGTGCAGAGCTGTACCCGCCAAAGTAAGGGCAGGCCCTGAGATGTTATAGCTACGTGTGTGTGTATGTGCGGTGTGCACAGTGTGATTTTTACAGAGTGGTCGTGTGTGTGTGTGTGTGTGTGTGTGTGTGTGTGGTGTGTGTGTGTGTGTGTGTGGTGTGTGTGTGTGTGTGTGTGTGTGTGTGTGTGTGTGTGTGTGTGTGTGCGTGCACAGGCAGACAGCCCATGTTGTTCACTTGGCTTGCTGTATTCATATCATTTCATATTTATTGTGCCACAAATTACAACCCTGATGAAATGTTTTATTATATATATATAATTTTGAGGGGTGCAGCCCACATAGCAGTTGCAATGTAGGCAATTAATCTTTAATCACATGGTGTCCTGTGTAAGCTTGTTTTTTTTAGCAAACCATACATACATGTACATGTACAACAAACTAAATATACATGTATGTAGACAAATCTGTTACATTGTTACTATCCTTGTGAGGCTTCAAGCATAGTGATTGAATGGAAAGACGTGGGGCTTCAACTACAGGTGCCACCAAGTGGTGTTGGAAAGATCAGCAAGAAGAAGAGGACAGCTGGTTATTGGGCCAGGTTATTGGGACTTTGCAAAGACATTTGTTTGACATCTGGCTTAGCGACCACATGTCCATGTATGGTGCAATTTGCCATTCACATGGTAAGGATATAGCTAATATAAACAGGAAATGAATCAGTTAGATCTACATGTAGACCTGACATGATGATATCATTTGCCACCTAGTGATTGCAATGAAGTTACATGCTTAGAGCAGCCTGGGGCCAAGTACATGTATTTGGATGGTACTACAGTCCAATTTCTGTGGCATAGTAAGCAACCGAATATCATGGGTTATGAAGCCATCATTTAGTAAGTACACGTTGTATGCACACTACACTGAGGATTGGCCTACTCCATACTGAAGTGTTGGTTATGAGGTACTGAGGTATGTGATCTGCACTGGTTAACATGAACGGTTCGACCTACATGTAATGTTAGTTTGATAACGTGTTCATTATGTGAGGTGTTAGTTGTAAAACATGTAACGAGGAAAAGAAAAACCTTCAGAAAGTGAAATTCATGTACTCGCACAAGGAGTTGAGTTGATAGGTCCTAGCTTAGGACATGAGCTTGGAGGTTAAAAGGTTAATATCTGCTGATGCCCCTCTTCCCCCCCCCCCCCCCCCCTTGTACATGTACTTGTGTACATGTACACATTTTCACAGAGCAAAGGGACCAACGTTTACCTCATGTGACCTCATTTGCCCACATTGCCCACACGTGATCTTAATTGCCCACACGTGATCTTAATTGCCCACACGTGATCTTAATTGCCCACACAGACTTTGGTGGCTTCAATAACACACATGTACAACAGATGGGCTTTATATTTAGCGCATGTACAGGTGTACATACATGTATGTACATGCAGAAGTAGATAAGAAGTTCATCTATACTGCAGGTATCCACAAACACACCAATATATCATCATCATGTACATTATGATTATATGTCTTAAGTAATTTTGCTTGTAGAGGCACACACACACACATGTACGTACTGAAGAAGACTCCAAATAGAATGACATTCAACTCCGTCAGGAGAACAGACGACCGGCAGATCACATTAAACACCTGAGTACCAAGAAGACACGTGTACACATGTATGAATGAGTAGCAAGAGAATGTTACACAATGTTATGCAATGTTATGCAATGTTGCACTGGCACACACACACACACACAACTACAATGTATATCAGCTGTTTCCATACAACAGTTGGGTGTTCATAGTGCAGACCACTTATATGTATTTCTCATCAAAATGCTATTAAAGTGGAACCTGCCATAGCGGTCACCTGAGCTGGCTGGTCACCTGAGTTGGCCGCATATCAAACTACTGCCATGAATATGTGGCTGCTGTAACAATAGTTCTGAGTAAGGCAGCCATCTGTCTAAACATGGTCATTAATTTTTGGCCAGAAGGCGAATGCTTTAGCTAGACAGCTTCCCCAGTACATGTGATGTGTCTTGTGTTAGGAAACCTTCACTGACCCACACTCCACTATATGTTACAGCGAGGCAGCTGGATCATAGGAGGCGTCTGGGATTACTGCCAGATAATGTTGTTGTCTTGATTTCTTTCAAAGGGTTGATGATTACACAGGTATTTGGGTTGATACTACATTACCATGGCCACAAGAACTGTGGAGCCATCTGAATGAGCACTGCACCATACTCCCATCCTCATTATAGGTACATGTACAGGTATGATACATGAATGAATCCAATTTCCTGGAAGCCGATCAGTTGCTTACATTGTATGTGCAGGGATTTATCTGGCTTTTATTTATGATGGGTGGGTAGGCAACTGGGCACGGGTGGGTTATGTCAACCATGGAAGCTATAATGTGTCATATGCGCACCAGAATTCAATTGTGTACAATCAATTCATGAATGATTCATAGTGTAGTAATAGTTACATGTACATGTATAAACTACAGCATACACAAATCGATTTCCAGTGTTCACATACATAGCGATGCGCAATTGATGCAAAAACTATTTTACACCATAAAGAAAAAACTCCATTAATATATTTCCTATACATGTATGCCTCAATATTTTTCATTTTGCCTCGAAGATCAGGAATATCTGGTCTAAATATATGGAATAAATCTACAGCGGGGATAATTAAAGCGTGAGTGGAGGACTCACGCTTTATCCACGCTGTAGACTTATTCCAGCTATTCATCTTAACTCTATCATGGCTAAAAGTGCGACGCAAATGGCACATTATGTGTACTTTTTTTTTGTGACCGATAATGAATACCTGGGGGCGGAGGGGTTTATATGGCAATGAAATCATTCATAGTCACGCAGCACATTGAAATGATCACGCCCGCAACCAATTAACTATAAAAAGCTGTACCATCCAATATAATTTTTACGGGTGGGTAAAGCCCAATAGTCACGGGTGGGTAGCGGGTCGGTAAAGGGTGGGTCAGATAAATTCCTGATGTGTCACCTCATCTACGTCACCAGGCAACAACTCAAATGAATAAGGCTAAAGTCTTTAGTTTACAGATTGTTTTCCCATATTCATTTGAGTTGCAAGCAACTGTTGCCTAGTGTATGGGTGGGGCTTGTCGAAACTGATCACATAACAACTGGTACTCTACCAGTACTCTGTCGGACTGTATGCTGGCAGCAAACAGATGAACTGCTCCATCGTTGAAACCTTTTTAAAAACTAAAGCCTCGATCACTATTTTATGCAAGAGCCAGTGATGCAATGTTTTTATCCTCATTTCTTAATAACAAACCAGTATTGGGCATGGTTTATCACTGTGATATCGCGTTGTGTCACAGGATTACAATTTCTTTCTGTTCCTGCAACAATCCAAAGCGTGGCATTGCGAGCTCTCGAGTCACATTGTGAACCAGGCTGTATATACATGTACATGTAGTGGGCATGACCAGTGTGTGGTATGGGTGCCTGCATCCAGCACAAGACAATACCTGCACATACCTGAGGAGGCATGCTGCTAGTCATAGTACACTTATTATAATGGAGTGGTAATATGTGTACATGTACATGTACATGTACATGTACATGATTTTGCCAAATTCCAGGCACAACAGTAGTATTGTATAGACTGAGGACAAGACTGATTGAACCACTTAAGGGTGTGGGGGATACCCCTCCTCCCCACTTATTACTACTTGGGTCTAATATAGGGAATGCTGCACATGTACATGTATAGAGACATGAGACACAATATTGGGGCGCCTTGTGATGCGGGAGTGGTGGACATTGGGAGGGGTGAGGGTGGACCTTGGGATATGTGAACATACAGGCAAGTTATGCTTTTGCCTCTCCCAAACAACCTAAAAGACACATTGGATGAGCCACACCTGATTAAAGGGTGGATTATTATTTGAGGCTGGGGCTAATACAGATGAGAATGGAAATTTCATTTCAACAAGGATTGCACCAGATTGCATCTAGACATTAGATGGCTTCCCCCCCGCCCCCCAAGGTGACATTAGTGTTATACACTAAACAACACACATGTACCCAATGCTGCCAAAGGGAAGGAACACACCCCCATAGCGTATTAGCCACACCTCACCTACATGTATATATGTAGATACATGTACCAGTAGATGTGCAGAGTACATGCACATGTATATGTAAATGCATCAGAGTCCCAAACACCCCCCCCCCCCCCTTCCCGTTGACAAGTACAACTAACTAACCAGTATGAAGTAGTCATTACTATTGAGCAAGACTATTTGCAGAGATTGCTTGTGCACGCACACATCATCACATCATCACAAATGCACCATCACTATACAGCATGTATGAATGTGTACACGTTCCACCACTAAATACCCAAGTAGATCACCTCTCTGGACAGTAATGACTGCATACTATGGGTAGTGTGTGTGTGTGATGGGACTGTTGACCACAACTAACCTCCCACCTGCACCACATCACTCCCACCACCATGCTTCACCCCCTCCTCTCCCCCCCTCCCCCGGAGTTAAATTAGTCACTATGTTCATAGAATAATAACGTACAATCAATACTCTTTTGTAATGTTGTTACCTTGGGAGCAGGTGTATCTCGAGAAATGGTCATTGAAATCACAGCATTGATAATTCCTGTGAAAGGAATGAAGAACGTCTGGAGAGAGATGGACCAAAAACAAACAAATCATTACCATGACAACATACACAGGTCGAATGAGTGATGCATAAATATGCGTAAGGCATCCTACCCACCCACCCCCCCACCCATCACCACGCCCCATCACTGTATTCTTTCTTTGCTTTTTATTTTTAGGTTGTACGCAGGATACACTCCATATGTTGCTCACCACGACGTATAGTATCTTGAACAGCGCAAGGCTCCCCGCGAGCTTCTTAATCGTGGGACGGATATTTAGAAAGAGATAAGCCAGGAAGAGTACGTTGGGTACCAGCAGAGCGATGTCAAACGGACGCACACTGGTGAATTAAAACGAAATGAGGCTAATGTCATCCAGCCAATCTGGATATGTACTGGGGGCCGAGGGGGGAGGTGGGTATATGTATGTGCTCTAAACTTACTGGGAATTCAGGATGGCGTAATTATGCATGGACACACAAAACCGAAACGGACACGGCACACTGCTGTTCTCAGCTGTTCCATTCCTGCAGCACCCCAATTCAATCGGCTCCATACATGTAATAGTATTGCAACATTACGTCATGCTACAAACACGTGCCAAAAAACGTAACAACATACCGCAGGATAATGAATTAATAGCAAATCAACAGCCACCCATACCCTGGTCCCAAAAACGCTCAAATTAAACTGCATTCGCATACGTTCCTCAAACAAATAAAAACCCAACCCCACAGCCGCAAAAGTGGGTGAGTTTATACACCTCCATGATTTAGATTCAGTTGGGCCTGCTGTCATGCACGATCAGTAACTTCTTTAGCTATACTCTCTACCAGTGGCGAGATGGCTTGTCTGTCACTGGGGGGGGGGGGGGGGGGGGGGGGCAAATACTCTGAGTCTCTGATTGCCGCCCCCCCCCCCCCCCCCCCCCACACACACACACACATGCTGCCTTTTTGTCAGAATTTCTTATCTCATTAAGCACTAAAATAAAGTCGGATGCAGCTTCTACGTGTAGCGAAGATAAATCTGCAGCGACCAATTATACAATATGAATATATAATCAGAGATTATATATAATCTCTGATATAATGCATGGAATGGTTTAAAAATAAAATAAAACAATAGTTCATGCGCAGTATGAACAACACAACGCACGAGCACTACTGGTAGAATCAGTATCAATCACTTAGGACTCATAGGGCATGTTTGCCTTACTGATCAGTATTTCCCGAAGATTAGCTGTTTGTATTATATTTAATTATACAAATTCATACTGCAGATGTCAGCTAAAATATTATTACTAATGGTTTATGTACAAACAGATAAGAAATGTATATAATCCAGCAGCCATGCACTCAAAAACACGAGACAGTATCAGGTATGTTTATTTGATGATTTAATATGTGTGACGTAATTTATGAACTGATTTCATAACTGCCATATTATTTTACGCACGTGATTCGTAGGTGAAAGTAGCTGGCTGTGCATGTATAGCTGAGTGTTACGACGGCGATGCCAAATTCAAATTCGACATGCGATGAATTCTTCAAGGTGACTTTAATAACCGTTGTATCGACGAACGGAATCGCCTGCTTCGTGTGTCTAATGGCAGTCATTTTGGTTTTTATTATGAAGCTATACAACAAACCGATATATCGTTTGGCCCTCTACCAAGTTTTGGCGGGATTTTCACTAGCTGCAGCATATGTAGGTCAGATTTTCCTTGTCAAGCACAACAAACTTTCTACTGAATATGCAGACGACTACGAAAATCTTTGCGTAGCATTTGCATTTTTGGTATTGTACCATGATACAAATATCTGTGATTGTACACACAATGGGTCAAGCTGTCCGTCACCGTGTGGTTGAGCGTCCACACCTTCTGCTTTGCCGTCTTTTTAAAGAACTTGAAAAAGTTCGAGCCACTGTACATGGTCACGTCACTACTCGTTCCCGCTGTGATACATGTACCATTGGCGACTAAGACGTACGGACTAGCCGGGTCGGCGTGCTGGATAGCAGACTGGAAAAACAACTGCGCCTCAAACGCACTCGTTGAGGGGGCTACTGCACTGTGGTACGGCCCGGCGATGGTGCTGCTTGTCCTGAGCGCTACAGCTATGATCACTATGGTGACCGTAATGGCTTGCAGAATATGTATACACCGCGCGACGTTTACACGTGATAGTAATTGGAGGGCTCTGAAACAGCGCGCTGCTCTACTGGCGATTTATCCTTTGCTCTTTCTCTTCTTCAACATTCTTCCTTTTTATCCATCGTTTATATGGCACGTGGCGCAATGTACCGCAAAAGGCAAGATATGACCTATCCATAAGTTCAGCAGTCAGTGTTGCTTGCTTGAATCTGTCTACTGGGTTGGTGTTTATTGTGCATGTTGTTGCGACCGGTCTCTGTTCCAAAAAAATGTGTGCCAAAAGAGTGTTGGGCCCTCAAACCAGCATCGGTTATATGCCTGTCTCACGGGACCCTAATCCCACGAGCAAAATCAGTACGTGGTTCAGTCTGCCGAAACCTAGCGTATGAATTAGGCACATGTGTACTGTGTTGTACATGCACCTACAGCTGTATGTGTAAAATACATGTACATATGTGTAATTCAATTTGGTTCAATTCAATTTTAAGACCCCATTTGTGAGTGCCAACATCAATCAGATTGGTTGCTCAATTTCTAGAGCACTCAAAATACTACTTCATGTTTTGGCTTGTGAAAAATATTCTGGGTGCGTTACATTCCTAAATGCTTCTGTATAACACTATTAACAGGGGGGATAGGGGCCTCCATCCAATCATAAAGGGGTATCAAGACCATATATAGAAGGTATCAAAAGTATTATTATGTAGGTAATTAAGGAGAGAGTCCCAGATCCAAAGATAGACTCTTTCATGTGGTGCCATGTGTATTTGGGTCTGGGAACCAGAGTAGTTTGAGGGTTCTTTTCAATTCTGCATAGGTCAGGGATAATATCGCACTTCATGTGTGGGGTAGCTGTGCCACCAGAGAATGCTAGGGACCATCCCACTGTCTTCCACTCCTTCTACAAGGTACTATGACTGTGTGGATTGCACAGTGCTATGACCGTGCCATGTGTGTATGTGCCCCCTCTTCTTTTCCTTATTTCTCCTTCCCCTCCTACACACTCATCAGAGTGCTTATCTGTACTGCATTTGTGCTACAGTATACCTGTACATATATTCATTTGCATTTCGTACAACTTATTGTTGTGATAAGCCTGCTGTTATGCCCAAATCAGATCACAACATAACAACATGTGCATGACACAAAACTGGTACTACTCAAGTAAACAAATTTGACTAACGAGCTGGAGTGGGGAACACCCCAGCTTCCCCCACTATTCACAACAATGTACATGTACCTGCATGTACATGTATGCAGCTTCCCCTCACCGCCACTCACCTACTGTCAAGATTATCCTTTTCCTAACCGACACTGGACTCACTACATGTATGTGTGTCGCTTGTTTGTACATGTAGGGCGGTTGGTTCTGGTTACACGATGGTGGAGCTCACTTGGTCAGAAGTTGAAGCCACACTGGAGGCAGTTTGACACTTGTAACCCACCCTATAGCATTCTGTTGGCAAGGTATGAGTGGAGTACATGTAGATGTGTGCTAATAGAGGGTAGCTGTATTTGTGAGGGTAGTCCACTTGTAAGTTGAGGAAAAGGCAGGAGAATGGGAGGAAGGGTAGGGGGGGGGGGGGGGGGGGGAGTTGGAGTGATGGGATACGAGCTAGAGTGGGGAGAGGTGGGGCAGAGCCAAGAAATGGAGTATTGGGGGGGGGGGGGGGGGGGGGGGGGGGGGGGCGAGGGGGGTGCACAGGAGGCAAGCCAGGTTGCATTATGTCTTGACTTCACAGTTTGCAAAGACAAATGTCCATGTATGTGATTTGCTATGATTGCTACCAATCATTTGCTGCGCGGCAGGTTGTGTTAATTGATGTATGCAATTATGCACTGTTTGGGTAGAAATGGTTAGCTAATGCCAGTGACAATTATCAATAGAGGCAGCAATTTCACATTCTTGGAACCCCCCCCCCCCCCCCCCCCCAAAAAAAAAACTATGCTAGATCTGCTACTGGTGAGGAGGAATAAGAGGGAAACAAAAATAAGGGAGTAGTTCGAGAAATTTATTTTTGCCCCGTGTGAGATAGTTGTTGTTATACATGTATGCATGTACATGTACAACAAAATGTTACACATACATGTATGGTTCATGTTCATATATGAGCACAGTCGTACCATTTTGTACATGTGATCTTGTCTACATAACCATACATGATCACTTGATCTCATCCACAACCTTGAAGGTACAAATGTGGCTGTACGTTGCGCTTCCCTTGCCTGGAGAAAGTGAGGACTGACAAAGAGTGGTAGGCCTATGACTGTATGACCGTTGATGAACTCGAAAGTAATTAATTTGGTGAACATGTTTACACAAATAGGCATGTAATGTCGTATTAAAAACTGCCTGTAACTGACTATTGAGCATGTCTAGGGGGTACAACCTGAAGCTATGATTGCATTCTGTCTGGCCATCCAGTTGCAATGTAGGCATCACTACCATCTACATCTTAATCTAACACTAAAAAGAGCAAATGCCAGAGCTTTCTTTTCACGTTCAGGCTTTTGGTTGTCTGAGGGTGGAGATTAACGTTAATTTTATTTTTGTGTGCATGTTTTTGAATTGATGTATGTGTGCTTGTATTGTTGTAATAATAATAATAATATTTTTGTTTCTTACATATTCCTCTCTTGGAGCAAAGTACTTCTTTGTTCCCATGGAAATGTTGTCCTTTCTTAAGAACCTTGGCCATCATCATCCTATCAGTTCTTACTCCAGTGACTTTCTAGATCTATAGCAATCCAGAGAGGAAATTCCACATGAGTGAGTGAGTGAGTTACTATGAGTATATATTAGGTTGTGCTGTTGTTAGCGATATGTGTTACTTTATACACTGTTCTTATGTTATTATATAATACCCTGATTCTCTCAGTTTGGTCACTGATATCAGCAGGCATCTGTAGAGCACCACACATGACAACCAGTCCCTCTCATTCCTTCTCTGGAGAGTGTCCATTGCTCTGCAGCACGTCAATGCTGCCTTTATATAGTGTATCCAACTGTTGTCAGAAGAAGCTGTCATCTAACATTGAGGACTTTCAGTTCAAGTGTCTACTTAACAAGAGTTCACTAGCCCACAAGGCAAGACTGTTATCTGTATCAGCACCACATTCCTCCTCATGGCTCTCTATGATACCAACTCCTGGTCAGTTTTTGCATCTTGACCCTGAAGAGTGCCATATAGCTGTCAAATGGTGGCTTGGCATGGATACATCAGCAGAGTTTCAACGTTCTTTGTGCCATGACCATTCCTTAGATCCTTTGGGGCACCATGCAACAACTTGTAAGAGAGAGAGATGTTGTCATAAGACACAACAACATCAGAGATATACTGGCTGAATCATTTTGTCGGGCAGGCATAAGTGTTAAATATGAAGCTGGAAGTGGGTTGAGCCATGACAACCGTCGCACTAGGCCGGCTGACATTTTGGTTCCCAACTGGTTCTGCAGCAGACCAGCAGCCCTAGACCTCACTGTGATTTCACCGCTTAACTCAAATGTCATTGCTGAAGCGGGATTCACAGGGGGGAGGGGGGGGGAGGGGTCAGTAGCTGCATCTGCTGAAGTCCGAAAGCACATTGAAAATGATCCAAAGTGTGAAGAACTTTGATGAATCTGTGTGCCCTTAGCAGTGGAAGCCTATGGTGCATAGGGCATAGAAGCACAACGTACTATCTCACATTTGGCCTGCAGGCTCTGCATCAAAACTAACCAAACAATGTCCAGAGTGATTTTAAATCTATATGGTCGTCTGAACATGTCCCTAATGTAAGCCAACTCAAGAGCGATGTTGAGTAGAAGTGCATTGTAGATTTAGATGTATGCAGGTGTAGTTAGTTGTGTATTTTACGTACATGTGCATAGCTATTTACAGTTCATTTCAATAGTATTATTAATATTATTTTTTGTATGTTTAAACTGTTATTGGACTGCATGATATATTAAGATTACACCAAAAAATAAAAAAATTAAATAGTTTCCAATCTTAATATCATTATACCGGTATACACGTGATTATTTCCATTAATAGAAGAAAAAAAAATACTCAGAGCAACAAACCTCTGTCTGATGGGCTCTCACACCAAATGGAGGAGTGCAATTGGAATGGACGATGGAGCAGGGTTGCCCAGTATCTTTGCCTCAAAGTCATGCTTAATTAAATTGTTTAGGTCCTTCATATTTGTTAGTTTCATTTGTGTATTTATTATAATCACAAAAATAATAAGTGCTTGGAAATCAGTCTCTCTCATATATTCCTAAAGGATCTTGCTTGTCGTGTTTGTACCTTTTCCTATCTACTTCAACGCCTCGCTGCAGCTGTACAACAAGGTAACGCCGGATGTCTCAGTCCTGGGCACCGTGACTCACAATATTATTATATAATGCACATGAAAGGTACAATCATGTACAGAATTTGATCTTACCGTTACCTCACCTCACGACTATCTCTTCTATTTTGTCTGAAGCGGGATTTGTGCCGTATCATGAAATCATTAAAAAACGCTGCAGACTTTCAATTTCCTCACCTCACTCATCAGCTTGGCTACTTTCCCCAAGGCTTATCCTTCATCTTGATCCCTCTGAGCTTCAAGTAGCCATTATAAGTGGTGGTTATGGCCTCCCATCAGTGAAGGTCAGCTATGTCCCCAGTGCCTGTCCCATTCATTGCACCACTTTGGTCATCATGCCTTAGATTTTGTCATGCTAAAATGGCTTTGATGTGGTTTCTCACCACAACTGAATCTGAGACACCATTTTTGGGTTCTGCAAGAGCCCTGCTATCCCGAGCATATCGCATCAGCTCTGACATCCTAGCCAAACTATAGGATGGCATCCAGCAGGCCTGTCATTGTTTTTGTGTATTTTGTGTGCATTATAGCATTTTAAAATTAAAATTATTACAAACCCTCACTGACTTTATTGGAAGCAGCCAGGAGTGTCAGCCATTGCTGGTGCCCAGGCCACAGAGGTAAGGAACATAGCAAATGACCCCACTGAAATGAGTGTGTGGGCATCCCTACGGTGCATGATAGAAGGGGAAAAGAGGCCTCCACCATCTTGTTATCAGAGACTTGCCACCTCTACATGCTGTGCTCCAGGACATCAATGGCCGCTTGAATCTTCAACTGGTTTGCACGAATGCCCGTGATCACAAGTAGACCAGCTTTAGTGGCGGAGTGTCACAAGCATGATTTGAATGACCCAAAGTGCCCCAGGTTAGGCTGGAAATGCACATCACTAGCAGTGGAGACCTATGGCTGCTGGGGTGTGGAGCTAGGGAAACACTTTCACGTCTTGCCACTCACATGAAATGCACCAAGTCCATGGGCACTGCTTGCATTAATGGCAGACTCAGCTTCACTTTGGTGAGGTCCTGTGCTAGAGCTCTGCTCTCAAGAGCTGGACCTTCATTGGTCATCACTGGTTGACAGGATTTTATTTCTTTTGTTGTTTTATGTGTGTTAATATCACAATATGTATTAACTGCAATGAAACAACGATTTATATGCTTGGGATCTACCCTAAATGCAGTTGATAGCTCAAGGTCTGCTAGCCAATGCTGATAGTCCATCTTCCCGTGCTCGTCTTCTTGCTGCCACCACACCAGTCAGGAAAATGGCTACATGCATTCCCTATATTCTCCATAGGCCTAAAAATGGATAACTCCACCATCCGAATTGAGACTTGGTGTTCACTTGTGCAATTCACACACTTGCAGCCATTGCGGTTCTCACCAAGAAATACAAAATGCTTATATTGATATCATTATAATATGGTAAAGATGAAGAAACTTGCATCCCGCCTTTCAGTTCAGATTAACTCCACCACTTCCACCACTCTGGACAGCATTTATTGCAGACTAAACCTATCCCTTGTGCGCTCGAATGCCAGAGCATTTATTGCAAGGGCAGGACCCCGTGCTAAAGTTTCAGAGCTCATTTTAGACAGTTGACTTATACATCATAACCTATAGTTTACTAGTTAGGTTGCAGTTTGTTATCTTTCCCCTATCATTAAAGATTAAGCTTAGGATAATGCAAGCCTAGTGTTAAATTACACATATGCACAACACATATCATATTCATGGCTGCATGACACCTGGATTTAAGACACTTCTGGGTCTAGTACACTTCTAACAGTAGCTCTTGCACAGGTGTCTTCAATACCTTCTCCAGTCCAAAGTGGGTCACTGCAAGTCTAGCTCTGGCCATGGCATTCAGACTTGGTGGCTGAAGATGCATCTCCTTCCCTAACATGGCCACAAGGTCCTTGGCTCTCTGCTGGGCCCTGGACTTGGCAGGAAGGACACTTGGTAAACAGATGACATAGTCCATCAATCCCTGCTCCACCATCCTATTCCTCTCTCTTGCTCCATTAAGGATCACTTGGAAGCAAAGAACATTGATCTCAATGCACATCATCTGAAGTTCTCTGTAGCGAGGATCAGAGCCACAGGCCAGTACAGATCTCTTGGTGTCGTATGGCATGTAAGCCACCCTGAAGTTGGGAATGTACTTGTTCCATACAAACCCAAGTTCTCCTTCATATTTACGCAGCTCGTTGTGATCTGCTTCACGAAGAAACTTTTCCAGGAGCTCTGTAACTTGCAGATACTGTGCAGAAAAGCTCTGCCTTGATGCACACAGCATTGATATCAGCACAGCAGAAAAATACCTGCAGATGATTGAAATATCACCTTTTAAATCCTGATATGTTAATTGTTTATTGTTGCTTACTTTAGGTAAACACACTCAGCAGGTGTAGCATTGTTCTCAGGTGTAGGTTCAGCACTCTTCCATGTCCTGATGATGGCTTGTATCACGTGAGGCTTGCATAGGTATTGATGGGTATCAAGGTTGTAGGCCAATGCAACAAGCAGCGATAAAGCTATGAGATGGTTATAAAACTGACCAGTTGTGGTCTGCATCAGACCAATGATCTGCTCGAGAAACTTTGCATTCGAAGTAAGATCAGTTTGAATATGTGGCATCTCGTATTCAACTACGCTGTGTAAATGATACATGTAACCAATTTATCATTGCTTGATATTGGCTAGTTAATTTGGCCAAGGTAAGTGCTATCATATAAGTACAAGTACTGTACAGGTGCCACATATGCATTGTATATTAATTATAATTACTTCCATCCCCCTAATTATTTCTAATATGAAGTTAAGGTGAATGTTATTGTAATGCTCGTAAGCATTCATGTCATTATAGCCTGCAAGGAGTAAGGTCTGGCAATGAACTTTGTTCTGATAACAATAATTTGTGGCGTTGATATTGTATTATTCATAGAACAACTTTGGTACAGACAAGTTGCCAGCAGGGTCCTCAGACTGCTCTGTATTGGGGACACATAACTACATGTATTGCCGGGCCATGAGTGTGTGGCTGCTCTACACACAGTTCTGAGTGATCTAGGTGGCATTTCTTTTTTGTGTTTTTACAAACTAGTCTGGGAACCAGATGGACTACAAAATGTATACACTTCAAATATAAGTGCATCCGATGCTATGTCATATATGTTATGCAGTTCGTCAGCTATTGGGAATGCTGTTCTGCCAAGTAGCACTAGTTAATGAATGTTTTCAAAATGGCATGTGCATGCGTGTTATTTTTAAACGAATACATATACGTTTGCATTACTGGCTAATGCATGCATAATGAATCAGATTAATTTGCACACTTGTTTATGTATACATGTGTACAACCTGTTACCATAGATGGTATACAACTCACCAGCTCAGGCAGGCAGTGGAGTTAGTGAGCAAATTGTGAATTACTTGCATCTGAATGTCTCCTTGCTGCTCGGTGTAAGGATTTCTTGGTGGCAAAATGGCAGCATTTGGAACGACCGTCAATCGAAACAGTGACCGTACGATATTATCTAACTTCAATTCCTTCAACACGGCAGCTTCAGTTTCCGTGTTAGACGAAAGCGTCCACAACATCTGGTTCATTCCGCTTTCAAGCAGCTGGACGTGAAGGGGCATCGTTTTGAACGGGTACTTCAAAATGGCCGAATGCAGCCGTTGAAGAAGGGTCAATCCTCCTCCATTGATAAAGAGCAAGGAGTTCGCGATTTGTTTCTTACGCTCTTGTGCACAGGAGCGGTAGATGTTAACGAAATTGTCAATCTGCGCAACATTGATGCCCAGTTGTAATTGAACCTGAAGCTCACGTGATATAGGGAACAGGAGGAGCTGTGGTTCCACGGACTCTAGGAATGCGAGGGTCGTTTTTAAGTAGCTGACAATATCTAGGATCGGTTTGACGTCTGCCTCTGACGAGTACTCCACGGTTATATTGTCTCCATTCCTTAAGCTGTAAGATTGAAGCGACTCCTTGGCGCTCAGCACAGAAGGTCCAAACTTTAGCTTCTGGTCGAAGACGGCGATGTTGAACTGTTCCTGTATTTGGTCTTGAAGGTCGGCAATCGTCACGGGGATCCACGTTAGGCCGAGCTCTCGTTCCCTCTTGGTGCCGTCCTCTGTACACGATAGCGTTACGTTAAGGCTGTACACTACCTTCTTTCCTTTGCCAAACTCTTTGCGTTCGTTAGACAACTTCTCTACCTTCGGCACATCTGCTTCTGCGCTTTCCTGGTGGCTTTCTTCATGCGCAGTCACTACCGCGGCGTTTTGTTCCTTGTGATCATCTAGGCTTTTGGGGGCTGATTCCCTATTACCCATCTCGTTGTGGCTGGTTACGTAATGGACCGTCCCGTTACGTAACCAGAATACCACCAATAATTGATTATCTGGTCGCGGGCAATTATTCGATACATGTCAGCCGGACATTAGGAAGGAGTGTGTCCCTCCCCCCCCCCCCCCCCCCCCCCCCCCCCCCCCCACCCCCGTACACTGCCTCTTAGCAACAGGTGTCCGCTTCAGGCAAGAGGTTAGCATTCCATGGCCCCAACCACGTACTGACGCTTGTATACGTAACACACTTAAACGGCATGCCCGCACGGGGTGCAATTCGAATCCTCCGAGAACAAATATTCCCTTTTCCTTTGTAATGATTATATGGCATTTCCCAAACCTCATGCCGCGACAGCGAATGTAACCATCACGTGCATGCATCGTAGTATACCAACTCAAATTGATCATTTTCAGCTTTTGTGAACTGTTTTCCGAAATATGCGGATAATGTTATACATGTATATGTTTAAGCTAAGGCATTCCATGCATCTTAAATTACACGGGTAACTAGACATGCATGAAAACATTGTACTCCAGCAAACTTGACAGAACTGAAGCCATGCTGAGTAGTACATGTAACAAGGTGTATGCAACTGTCAACTTCATGCAATGTACTCTATAAACACATGCATAATAACAGCTCACAGCAAAAACAGATTTTAGTTGTTCGGAGTGAAATGTATTGTTTATAAGCATCCTTTGACTTATAGATCTAGCCCTCTTCAGTCTTTAACAAGTGGCAGGAAGTGACAGAATTAATTCATAACGGGATCTATTCAGAAGACTCCATGGGATATTTTGTCTTCAACGGCATGCTTACATAACTGCCTCCGCTATATATAATACCATGCCAAAAATGAGTATTGAAGGTGTGAGAAATATGAAGAGGATAAACGAGAAACTGAGATGTGAAATGGGTATGCAGTATTAGATCGAAATAGACATTAATTTTGTAAATTCTACATTTCCATGAAATGTTACCATATGTGTCCACTAAAAAAAAAAACACACCAGAAGATGCTGATGAGGCTAAATTGTTCCAAGCATAAACATAAAATAACACATATATGTAGTTGACGATGATGTTAGTGTTCAAATTGATTGAACTTTAAACTGACCTACCACACTTGCTGTGTGCTCTTGTGGGCAAGGCTTCGTTTTTGTAGTAAGGTAGGAGTGCTAAAGACCTGCTTTGCTGCCAGGGGTACTCTTTGGAATTGTAGCTCATAATTTAATATATGAACAAATGTTTCTCAGCACAGATCATTAAAACTAGTGACTGGTTTACAGATGAGCACATGTCCCTTCTGCAGGAATATCTTGTTGTTTCCGCCTCGGTGGTCTCCCTCTGAGTAGCAGCATCTTCTAGCTTCGGTGGTTGTATTACTGTGTAAGAATCCTGATCATACAACACATTTGACCTACTTCTGTCACAGTTAAGTATAGAACAAGTTTGAAAAAAGATGAACAAAAGGTGTACTTAACTGTGCATACTTCACCAGTCCAAAAGCAATGTTGTTGCTATGACTGCAACAAGCGCTGTCAGCTGGACTGTTTCAAGGCAGGAATATTATTGGCAGGAGTAATATTGAAGGGAAAACTGCACCGTTGTGATGAAAGATACCTATGAAAACATGGCACAATATGTCAATACACAATACTAGTGCTACATATGAAGTGGAATATGTCAAAGGTGGTACCATTTTAAAATTGCTGGTCTATAATACACTTGCTTCCTTCCGGGGACAAGTCGTTTTGTTGGTCTTCAAGGCTTGTGAAAAGCGAGGCTACAGTATATCACAATACATTCAATTTCCATTTAAAAGCCATAGAAACTTAGTGTTGTACATTGTATTTATGGTCCAGATCACATGACTCACTTTTTTCACTCGAATTTTCTTCACTGCTGATGGCTTTTTAGCATTTTTAGCAGAATAGCATTTTTTAAAAATTATCTAAAGAAGGCAGACGGTTCTAACGAATTATACCTTTATCCAGTTGCTACTAAGATGGATAAACTGCATTGGAATCAATCCATTCATGCTTACAAGATACATGACGATTTTATGATAATCAGTTTATGCCTCATGGTTTCAAAGAGGTGTTAAAACTATACATTATATTCTTAATAATGGTTAGCAGCTATGGCTGAGGGCCGGAGTGCTCAAGCACCTGGAGCACTCCCCCTGTACATGCGGCTGCAGTTTTATGTGCTGATAATAGCTTAAATAGGAAGTCCAAATATCAAACCTTTCGGAAGTTATAGCAATTCATTGAAGCACATGTGCATCAGTACATGTAAAGCATTTTCATAACAAGTGAAACTGTCTAAATTAAAAAAAAAAATTGTATTACTGTGGCTGCATGACACCTTGAAATTGTTTATAGGTGTATTATACTGCTGGGTACACTTCTGACAGTAGCTCTTGCACAGGTGTCTTCAATACCTTGTCCAGTCCAAAGTGGGTCACTGCAAGCCTAGCTCTGGTCATGGCATTCAGACTTGGTGGCTGAAAATGCATCTCCTTCCCTAACATGGCCACAAGGTCCTTGGCTCTCTGCTGGGCTCTGGACTTGGCAGAAAGGACACTTGGTAAACAGATGACTTAGTCCATCAATCCCTGCTCCACCAACCCATTCCTCTCTCTTGCTCCATTAAGGATCACTTGGAAGCAAAGAACATTTGTCTAAATGCACATCATCTGAAGGGCTCTGTAGTGAGGATCAGAGCCACAGGCCAGTACAAATCTCTTGGTGTTGTATGGAATGTAAGCCACTCTGAAGTTGGGAATGTACTTGTTCCATACAAACCCAAGTTCTCCTTCATATATGCACAGTTCATTATGATCTGCCTCATGAAGAAACGTTTCCAGCAGCTCTGTAACTTGCAGATACTGTGCAGAGAAGCTCTGCCTTGATGTACAAAGGATTGATATCAGTACAGCAGATAAATAGCTACAAATGATTGAAACGTAAGCAGTTAAAAAGGTCATAGTAAAAAAAAAAATTACACATAGAATATGCTGGAGAACTTTTAGTTTAGTTTTATAAAAAATGAGTTTGTTGCTTACTTCAAATAATCACCTTGTAGCATTGTTTGTAGGTGTAGGTTCAGCATTCTTCCATGTCCTGATGATAGCTTGTATCATGTGAGGCTTGCAAAGGTACTGATGGGTATCAGGGTTATAGGTCAATGCA
Organism: Spongilla lacustris; assembly: GCA_949361645.1. Classification (NCBI taxonomy): domain Eukaryota; kingdom Metazoa; phylum Porifera; class Demospongiae; order Spongillida; family Spongillidae; genus Spongilla; species Spongilla lacustris. The sequence continues at coordinate 15,703,123 of OX442415.1, forward strand.
ATAAGTAGCGATGTTGCTACAAGATTGTTACTGAAAGGACCTGTTGTGGTCTGCATTAGGCCAATGATCTGCTCAAGAAACTTTGCATTCGAAGTAAGATCAGTTTGAATATTTTGCGCCTCGTATTCAACTAAGCTGAGTAAAATGATACATGTAACCAATTTATTATTGCTCGATAGTGGCAAGTTAATATGGCTAAGGTAAGTGCCATCACATACATGTAACTACAAGTACAGGTGCTAATTATAATGTACGATTTATTCAAATCACATACATTTATGCATTGAACCGTAATATTATTCTTATTATATTCCATTTCCGGCCTGTTAATTTTTAATATGAAATCCTTGTTAAATGTTATATTAATGCTTGTAAGCATTCATGTCATTATACCCTGCAAGGAGTAGGGTCTGGCAACTTGCCTGTACAAAAGTTGTTCTGATTAGTTTTTGTTAATATTGTAGTATTCATAGAATAACTTTGGTATACAAGTTGCCAGACCCTATAGCTACTGCTTGCAGGGTATCTCAGACTACTCTGCATTGGGGACATATAACTATATTGCCATGCATGAGTGTACATGTGTGGCTGCTGTACATACAGTTCTGAGCGATCTAGGTGGTCATTTCGTTTTGTGTTTTTGCAAACTAAGTACATGTACTTATCGTCGTCCCCAGTCCATTGTATATCGATCGTCAATAACGAAGTAGGTCTGGCTTGCGAGACTAGTCTAACAGTATTTATACGTGCTCCGCCGCAGTATGAACTATAGCGGTTAAGTGGCCTTATTTTAACGGGTGGTGTTTATAGATAGTTGCAAAATTAATCCGAGTGAGAAGAAAGTACTTGATGCTATAACAGCGGTCATCAGTAAAGTGTATAGGCTGCGGTTTTAACATAAATTATGAGGAGTTTTGTGGGAGTTTTAGCTTCTGACAGGAACGATGTGTGGCATTAACGCTCCTATTTCCATGTTTGGCTATAAGCTTTGTGTGAAGTGGTTAGATAGCTGGAAAGATATGTTTCGTCTTGGCAACTTGCCAAGAAAAACGAAAGGCTTTCAACAGTCTTGTTCCGGTGAAACAAGAAAACGGCCCCCCCCCCCCCCCCCCCCCCCCCCCCTATTTTGGGTCCCCCCGGACCTATAGATGCATAGTTGTAAAAAATTAATTATCCCGGACCCAAATGCCTAGGCAACCTGGTTCCCCCCTGACCCAGCTGTTAGCAAAATAATTATACTTGGGACAGTGTCCAGCAATTTTATCACTATAAAAATTGCACGTTGTACTAAACAACACATCTTCGCGACGGTACTACTTTTTCCTTTCAAATTTCGTACACTCGTTCCCACACCATTTCTCTGTGTGAAAATCATTTTTTGTGCTCTACACATTTTCCGTGCCGTGGATAAAACAATCGTTAACCCCGCGGGTTAGAAATCCTCATTTCTCCACGTACGAGTGTCAAAAATGCGTCAAATTCGGGTTGCACATAGAGGAGTCCTCTAGCTATTGTTTTGTTTTCTTCGTTTATTTCTATATCATCCATTACGGAGATACAGTTGAAAAAACTACTGGCACGTTTTCCCACTTGATTCGCGCCAATGATTTTGGCAAATCGCGTCCCGCTCAGTGAATGGGAAGACGGTGATTATAACATTGGCGCGAATCAAGCGGGAAAATGTGCCTGTAGTTTGCTCGACTGTATCTCCGTAACTGATGATTCAAAACTAACGAACAGAACAAACCAATAGCTACAGGACTCCTCTATGCACACTCCGAATTTGACGCGTTTTCAACACTCGGTATCCACGGCACGGAAAAGGTGTAGATCACAAAAATCGATTTTCACAAAGAGAAATGGTGTGGGAACAAGTGTACGAAATTTGAAAGGAAAAGGTAGTACCGTCGCGAAGATATGTTGTTTAGTACAACGTGCAATTTTTATAGTGATAAAATTATAACCCCACAAGCCCGATTTTGCTGGACACTGTCCCAACATTTTACAGAGAAAGCATATATGCTTCGTGACCATAGGCGTCCGCTCGATGAGGCGCAAGGTCGGGGGGGGGGGGGGGGGGGGGGGGCAGCGGCGGATCCAGGATTTCTGGAAGGGGGGGGGTCTAATAACTATATTCACAAGCGGGGGCGGTACTGGAGGGTGTGTGGCCCCCCTCCCGTAACAGCAAGGGGGTCTGGGGGAGCGCTGTAAGCTCCCCCAGTGGGGCCTGGGGCGAAGCCCCAGCCGCTTTTTCACTTTTGCGTTCATTTAGCATGAAAATAAGCATACTTTCAAAGTGTATTCAATATTGATAGCTAGCAAGCGCAATATTCGAATTGATTAATTATTTAATACGAGAACGCGTGGATAAGGATAGCGAATAGAAAACACTACGCAAAGCCATTGTGACCGTATTCTGGTCTAAACGACACACACGTACGTTTTATCTGTAATAGTATTATATACCTACATGTACTTGACTTAGCTCTACCTGTTTCCTGAGGTAAACTATCTTCTTGATCACTTACTTCTTGTTCGCACCATTCCATCGGGCAGAAGTAATTTATAGTAATTAAACACTGCACGCTTGGAGGGCCTTGGCTTTAGACCCCCCCCCCCCACACACACACACCACACTCACACACACTTTGGGTCGAATGCTAACTCGCTAATCAGTTCACTTCACTCGCGTTCACTAAACGCTTCATTTTTCAACTCGTCAATCATGTAATTAATTATTCATACGTTAATTTATTCATAACTGGTCGGGCCGAGGGGGGGGGTCTTTAGACCCCTTAGACCCCCCCCTGGATCCGCCACTGGGGGGGGGGGAGGGGGGGAGGTGGGCGTATGCCCCCCCCCCCCCCCCCCCCACCCCTCTCCCCCCCCAAGTAATTAATATCCATAGCATTATACCGGCCGGTTAACAATCGATTGCTTTGAGTACCTACTTTGTTATTGAACGGCACAACAATCGATATGCATATGGGGACTACGAGTGATCATTGTATATCGCTCGTTGAGTGGTATGTGCCGTTCAATAACGATGGCTTGCTTGTGACTTCAAAACTGCGTACTTATTATACTTTATAGTGCTGTCGAAAGTACTGATTTTGTTCTGAAAATGCATGTGGCGTGTCTCAAAATTACATTGCGATCGACAGCTAGGTCAATCATTAAGTCCTGTATGATACGAAGAAACAGTTGTGTACTACTTGAACATGACCCTTAACATTTTTTTATTTAATCGCAGTAAATAAATAATTATATAACACACTAAATAATAACTACTTATTAAACAGACTACTACAAAGTACCTAAGCCTAACCATAGATATTTGATACAAATATTTATGGCCTAACTAATGTTTCAGACATATGCTACTCAAATGATTGGGGCAGACTTCTCGTTAAAATAGCTCTTACTATGCTGCGAGTTAGCACCAGACTGAGTCTGCCAAAATGATCAGCGGTAACCTTACTTTTCGGCAGAGAAACACAGATGGCAAGCCGAGTGGCTGTTACAAAATGTAACGGCTGACAGACGCTAACTTACCGTTGAGAAAGTAAAAACAAATGTGTCTATCGTATCAAAACCGGCCAGTGCTCGGTCCCCCCCCCCCCCCCCCCCCCCCCTCCGCCCCCTACCCACACCGAGATGCCTGGATGTACAAATAATTACCCGGACCTATATGCCTAGGCATTTGGGTCGGGTGAGGGGGACTTGGAAGAAAATAACATTGATCTCAATACACATCATCTGGAGCTCTCTGTAAAGGACCAGTTGTGGTCTGCATCGGAACAATGATCTGCTCAAGAAACTTTGTATTTGAAGCAAGATCGGTTTGAATATGTGGCGCCTCGTATTCAACTACGCTGTGTAAAAGATACATGTTTTGGTCAAGGTAAGTACTATCATACAAGTATAGGTACAGGAATGATAACGTATGATTGCGATTAAGATCAGAAACAAAATATTATAATCAAATATGAATTGTACCATAGTATTAATTGTACTTCTAGCTATTTACTTTCGTTTTATCATACACAAAAAGCTATAGGTGACTGTTGTTAGTATATTCAGAAATGATCAGTAACACTATAAATTTGTAGTAATATGTGATTGCGAAATCTCAATACATGAAGTGTTGTTATACACGTATCAGTGAAGCAAATTAATCTCATTGAAGTTAGGATTGTCACAGCAGCTTTAGTTTTATAAAGTATATGATGTAAGTTCATTCAAGACAATTTAAAGGACAACGCTATAAGTCATTGAATTCAATGAAACTTTGTAACATGATGCAATGGGTGTTGAAAAGTTGGAAGACACGTGCCTAAAGCTTTATAGAGCTCACTGAAAGCTTCTTCAGAAGAGCAAAATGGTAAGAACAATGTCAACTGATTCAATTGTTAACCTTTAATCTCCCGTCGTCCTACGCGTAGGATTAGCGTAGGGCGCAAGTTAAAATTATTTTTTAGCAAACTCATATGAACCAAAATCTCATTGTCCGGTAGAAATGGTTATTAATTCAGAAAATATTTTTACTTTCTTCCAATTCTTCAAAGTTTGTCAATACAATCAATACTGCATTGCTAAAAGATGTATTTGCGGTAAATTGCAAAGCAACTTAAAGTACCAAAAAGTAATGTTGGGAAGATCAGGGCAACATCTTAAATGAAGGGGTAGGTAGTAGGACAGGTCTTTTGCACTAAGCATATAAAAAAGTACATTGTAGAAGAGGTATTTGTCAGACGCATGTTGCGGGAATAGCCAAGAGAATGGACAAAATCTTGAAAACGTACAGTGCGTTTTCGGTAAAAATGGCAAAATCAATTACAGTAAAAACACTGCCATATAGAATGTATAAAGTAGCCCGCACATCATGCTTCAAAAAACATTGAAAAACAGTTGTACTTGTCGTACTTTTTAAATTCTCTACATACATGTAATGCATTTTTAAGAACCGTTTATCTTTTTATTTGCATCGTGTAACCAAGGGTGTGATTAAAAAAAAATAGACTGACAATTGGAGCATGATAGACACATCAAACAACGGTAGAGAAATGTATGCCAAAAAACTGCATTTCTATTTATAATGAGTTTTCAAGTATTGGTCCTACGCGTAGGACTATGGTCCGTGTATAAAACCGCCAACTAATTTTTCAATTGTTCGATAAATTGAAAATTACTATTTTGACGAACTAGTTGCAAATCTTGGTCGATTTCCATATATTTCGCTATGAGAATAATTGATTTTTGTGTGACGTTTACAATTTTAAAATTTCAAATTAAATTAGAAAATTCAAATCACGGTTTCGTGCGACCGTTGTCTGATTTATCGTTTTTCATTATGGATTTATTCTTTTCTCTTTGGAATGGAACCGACTCTTTGACATGGAACCCTCCCCTTCTAAAACGGCCGTTATTTTGGGAACGAGTGTTCGAATCAATCTTGCTTTATAGTCCTCAGTCTGTGACTGTCGAGTCAAAATCGTACCGTTAAAGACGGAGCTGCCGATAAATGACCACAGAAACGCTCTCTCTCTCTCTCTCTCTCTCTCTCTCTCTCTCTC
>OX442415.1:15708898-15896421 GCA_949361645.1 Spongilla lacustris
CTATCATTGGCTGCCTATATACAATAATTAATGTAGAACATGGTCGTTTATACGGGGTCTTGTTATCTTTCGGCTTCCTGCAAAATTGGTCATACTCAAATGTAAAAAGCAATCAGGTAGGCACTTAAAGACTGCATGCTTGTATTACTGGGGCATGATCCACTGCACATGCAGTGATGCCAGTGCCCAATAACCAACAATCTGAACATCCTTTTGGCGTTATCTTCACATGGTACTCCTCAGGCCTCAAGTACGGTATCCACCCCCTTTCCGTATCAGCCCCTCAAGTCACGCGGTTGTGCTTGGATATTGAATTGCCAATCCATCCCTAAACTGAGAGCCCAGTGGGAGGGTGCTAGGTCAAAGTGACAACTCTAATGGGACCACATTCAGCCAAGCTGAAGTTTTACCTTTTATTGCCCTTCATATTGATCTCTGTCGCTCATGTGTGAACTTTGCTAGAATGGACTCCAAGCTGGACTGGTGTAAAAAAATTCTTTTGAACTTTATGGTGCATCTGTCTGGCCTCATTGAGTGCATCCAGATGACTAACATGGCAAAGTGTATCCTTACTTATTAAGGCATTAGCAACAACAACTGTGCCTTGTTTAGAAGATCTCTGTTGGAATAGATGTATAGGGTCAAGTACTCGTAGACCTGCTAGGTGGGTTGGCAGCGCAAACAGCGGCAGTTCAGCATCAAATAGCATCCATCAAACAAGACATGCAAAAAAACAATTCTTGATTGTGTCTTGTAGTACTATGAATTCATCACTGCAATCTGGCACTATCATTTGTATGAAGCCCCATTCACACTGAAGTGACTTTGTCATGCTTGCAAATGCTGCTTGAGGTGCCTTGGTAGCAGCCATGTGATAGCTGTTGCACACACTTCACCCAGCCATCCACCTTCCCATGGAATCGCATGGATATATTATTTTTGACTGTCGCGCGCGATCCTTATCCCCAATCACCCTAGTCTCGTACCCAGACCCAGATTCTCACAGCAGCGGATGGATTACATCACCGCTACGTGAACTTTTCACGTAGCGGTGATGTAATCCATCCGCTGCTGTGAGAATCTGGGTCTGGGTACGAGACTACAATCACCCCACCGATGAAGCGATGGCCTGATACAACAATCACACCACGTTCTTTACAGAGCTCTTTTGCTTCTTCGTCATATTGTTTAGCTACAACCAAAAAACCCTCAGTGGGTTCAGCGAAGTAGCCATATGCAGGACCGAGCTGAAGAAGACGATTAAGCCATGAGTGAATGTGGGACTGCTCCCCAGCACAGGCCAAGTCGTCAGCATACCGGCCAACACTGCAAATAATGTATACGCGTACATGTACACTTTCGTACGGCGTATATATGTAGTAAACACAAGTGAAGTAGTCAACAAATAGTATAACGTTTAAGTGCGATGGTGACCTCGTTTTGGGGAGGGCCGGGGGGGGGGGGGGGGGGGGGGGGGGGGGGGTCCTTTGCGTATACGCCCATGACGGTTTCAAACCATTTAAACGGCTATGAATAAAAAATAATCCTCGCAGCACGGTCCTATATGTTTCAATAAACAAGTCGCTCCTTTGCTACATGTACTGTGCACTCACTATAATGCTTATCGATTCTGAACGCGTGATCATTTGCCATTACGAAACTTGGTTTGTTTACGTCATTTGGGTGCGGCACACAAATTGTGGACCAAAACAGACTCGCTATAAAACTGTAACTCATGGAGCGCACAGGACACACTGCCACTGCAAAAGGCGCGGACAACCCAGTTACAAATGTAGCGGGAAAAAAAATTTGACGACGCGATGGAGTTTTCATTCTAAACATGACGCTGTACAGGCCGATGGACGGCCACAAGCAGGAGTCAGAGCTCACCTTAGCGTGGATTCCGGAAACTATTGCCGACCTTCAAGACCAAATACAGGAACAGTTCAACATCCCCGTCTTCGACCAGAAGCTAACGTTTGGACCTACTGTGCTGAGCGGCAAGGAGTCGCTTCAGTCTTACAGCTTAAGGAACGGAGACCACGTGACCTTGGAATATTCCTCAGAAGCCGACGTCAAGGCGATCTTGGACATAATCAGCTACGTGCAAAAGACGCATGCTTTCTTGCAGTCCGTTGCGCCTCAGCTCGAACTATCCGACCCCATCTCGGACACGCTTGGCGCGCGATTGCATGCCGAAATAAACATGAGTAAGTTTGATAGCTTTTCCAACATCTATCTTGCTTCGAGCCCCCAAAGGAGGGTGGCAAACTGCCTCTTGTTTGTGCAGAAGGACGGGCTGGCTCGGTTGCAGCAGCTTCACTCCTTGCTGCTAAAGCAGCCGTGGAAAAAGACGATGCTTGTGACGCAGGTCCTGGAAGTCGGGTTGAACAGGATGCTCTGGACCTTGATGTCCAACAGTGAATCAGAAGCTGCCGGCGTCTCGAAGGACATAGACTTGTACAATATCGTTCGGTCCTTTCTTCGGGTTGCGATTATTCGTAACATGGAGCGATACGGCCAATACCAGGTTCAGATATTGTCCGAGTTGATCCTCAATGCCCTAGGAACTCTCACGTGGTATGTTTACATTTTTAAAATTACGTGAATACGACTAAACAGGCTAAATACCCGGCAAATTCAGTGCATGTCATGATAAAACTGTCCAATACCCACGGCTGTTTCGAGTGGACAAAAGGCTTATAAATAGAACACAGTGACATTATTTACGGTTCAAATCAAACATGGCTAGCCGTCATCTCATTAAAAGTTCACCGATCAAAAATGCAAAACGAGTAGCTGTAATGCACATCTTGAAACCATTTCCAACTAGTAAAACTAGTTTGGTTTTTATTTTCACTTAAACGCATGTCCCAACGCGTAGCGTGATTGTACACTTTGCCACGCGCATATTGTACTCTCCAAATGGCGCGAAAAATGCCTTTCAGTCTGACCTTCGTATCTTTTTTTCCGCCCTTATAAGTGGTACAAAAAGACGCAAAAGTGGAACAATCAACCTTTTTCACGTAAGAATATGCGTTTTACTCGTGGTGCCGCAGTTCCTGCGACTCGCAGAAATCCATAATAATACACCATCCGCTTCATGAATAATGCGCACCACCTCATAAATAGCCATAGAATCCTACCACAAATGCCGATTGGCGGTGCAAACTTCAAAAAGGAGTCAAAGCCAAGGGGAAACCAACACAGCAAGAGCCTACATACCAGTGCAGGGCCTACATACCAGCAGTGCAGAGCCTACATACCAGTGCAGAGCCTACAGTGATAGTCTATAGCTATTGGTTGCATTTGACATCAGTGTCTCAACCAGACCAGGAGGAGATCCACCCACAATTGTTCTGTACATTGTGCCATAAGGCAATGCAGGTGGTGTAAAAGAACCAATACAAGTGCCAAGTGCAGCCACAGGATTCATAAGTACATGTGCAAAACATGATGTTATGTTGTAGGTATGTAAACCATTTTACAAGCCATAATGTACCATTTCAAGTAATACGATTGCAGGCTGCCTCAAAGTCAGTAGCTATGGTATGCACACCAAAAGGCATGATGGCTGTGATAGATGCACTTGCTCCACCTGCTATTATCACCAAAGTACCTATGCCTTCTGTGTTAACATATTGTCAATGGTAGACACAGTTATGTGTCCAATTTATTTGGACTGCTACATCAACCAATACAGCTACCATGCCATGCCTATGTTTGTGGCTGGTGTCTTAAGGAGTGGATTTGTGTCACTGTACGACTGAAGTGCCCCTGCTGCTACTCAGTCACCAGTCTTCAGCCCGCCGAGCTCAAACAGCATGTTCAGTTGCTTTGTGACATAGTGATGCATTGTGGGACAGATGTTGTCCCCAGCTTACAACACACCCCATTGCGGTCAGCACAACAAGCCACAGTTAATGATAGCAGCACAAGTTGTACATGAATGTCTTCAAAACAGCAGTACCTACAGGAGGAGCAGTAAGTACATACATGCAATGTTACTATATATCAAACTAACACATGGTCTTTTTTTTCCAGTATGTGGATGACACAGCCACGAGCAGCCATCAGCCAGCTCAGTAAATGCAGCAGGAAGCATCGGGCTAATGAAATGAGTAGCACTAGGTGCAGAGAGCTCCACTGTCATATTTGAGACTGAACTGAAATCCTTGGACAGAACGGAAGAGCTTTTGCTGAAGTCTGCAGGGATCACCAAAGGCATAGGGCTGGCACTCAAGGCTGATTTGGGGTTGCCATAGAATGCTGAGAAGGTATTAACTCAGTACATATACAATAACACTGATCATGCTATTATTGGCCCCTCCCACAACCCTTTGTGATGCAATTGGTGCTCCTTTATGCAGCTGCATATATGGATGGATTTGGATTTCACAGGCCACTTACTATTGCAGGTGGTTGAAGGAGGCAGGAGTTAGCCTTGGTACAGCAGGTTCTTTCAAATCACTAGTCGGTGATAACTTGGAGGTAGAATTGACTCCATTTTCAGTTTGCTGTTTCCGGAGGGGGAAAAGAGATCAAGGGTGGATTGGATTCGTTCCCACCATGCAAAGCCAGATGTGGGTTGATGACCAAGTCCATGCACTCCCAGTTCAACCTTGCAGCTACGTATAAAACCACCCCCAATCCATTAGACAGGCTTACGTGCATTGTGAAGGAACACTACTTAAAGGTCTTTCCTCAAATTCAGAGTGCAACACTTCCTACTTAAGCTTACGTATACGTAGATGCAATATGCTCAATAACAGTAATACCATACTTATTCTCATGTGTCTTCACTAGACAGCACAGCCTAATGGAGTCAAGAGTGTTGGATGGTGGGCTAAAGAGTTAAAATGGCATCGCGATTCAAGTCAGCCAGGTTAAGCTAGGTAGGAGAGGTCAATGGCGTCAAACATCGCGGAAATATTGCAATATTCAAAACGCATACTGCATGAGCTAGGAATCGCGGCACCACGAGTTTTATTGAAAATCTAACAGCCAAAACTATCTCAGTTATATTATAAAAGTTTCAGGGTACTTCATAAGGGCGGAAAAAGTACCAGAGCAATCTGTATCACCTGACCTCAAATAATACACACAGAATTCGCGAGCGTATAACATAGTATCGACAGAATATAAGCGGCATTAACTCACATTGTTCAGAGCGCCAGACAATATAGAAGTAGGATCCGAAGTCAAAAGAAGAGTTCAAAACAGTCCTTGTGGTAAAAGGGAGCATCTTTAAGCCCATGTTGGTTGCTAAGGTCGTAATTAGGTCCGTTGCTATGAAAAAATTTCGTATCACGGGGCGTAGCCTTTTTGTCACAGGTTCAATGGGAATGAAACAGCCGTGTATACCAAGGCCGTAGTTAAAGGGGGGCACAGAGCATATTCACAGTCAATTTTCTCCATACATGGAATTATTGGGTGATAATTATGCCCGTATATGGCGATAATTGTAGTGAATATGTTCGGTGCCCCACTTTAACTACGGCCCTGAATAGTAATCAATGAGCTTAGGCCTGTATTTTTCGCTGTATATACAAGCATAATAAAATTTCATTTATGATTATTTTTTATTCAATTCTTTCATCATTTTATACTCCATTTGTTTTATCTGCTCCACACAAATTAAGTGTGCTGGAATATGACTTGAGACCAGAGCAGCTCTCCATGGTAACCACTTCGCAGTTCTTTGAGCAGATCATTGGAATGCTGCTTAGCACAGCATTTCCGTTCATAGCTGCCCAAATGGCCATGACAGTGCTGGTCCTGCTGTCCTACCATTCAGCCGCCCATCAGCACATGTGCAAGCCACAGTTTGTCAGTGGTCTCATCCGGTCATGGGGGAAAGCAGATTCGACACAGAGCATCACAGACGATGAACGTGCTCACTTCAAGTAGGTCTGCTGGCTTTTAAAACATCATATTGCATACGTTAGAAGTGAGATGGCTTTTACATGAACATAACATATGAGCCAGCCACTCTAATCCTGCCAAGTAAAAAAATGCTGTGGATGCATTATAATAACTCTAAATGCCAATAAAACTAAATCTAAACTGGCTGATCACGTTTAGAAGTGCTGGTGAGATAGCTTCAGTCTTGTATTCATTTGGCTCCAGTCTATATTGAAGAGCTGTTTAATTTATTACCTATAAACATACTTACTTAATGAGTCCCACATGGCATGGAATACAAATACAATATCTATAGACCATCCAGAATTATACTAACAGCTGTGCTCATCATATATATGCACAATTAATCTTCCACACATCTCCCAGGTACCAAACCAGTGTGGTCATAGCTCAGTTGTGTGCAACAAGAAAGCAGCTTCACTCTCTTCCCCAGTCCTTACAGCTGACAGATCTACTATCTGACTTCCTATCTCATGCAGACTACAGTAAGATGCGCACATGGGAAGATGAAAGTGGATACACTTGGAGGAAATTTGTCCCATATATGAGAGTTGCTTTCTTTCCTTACCTTGCCAAGGGGTCCATATCAGCAGACTCTAACTGCAAAAACCTTCAGATGCTATGCACAGAGATATGTATCTTCTCTCTACAACTTATTCTATGTAGAGAGAAAGAGTGAATGATGTTCGCAAGCCAGGGCTTGTTGGACTATGTTATCTGTTTACCAAGTGTCCTTCCAGCCAAGTCCAGGGCCCAGCAGAGAGCCAAGGACCTTGTGGCCATGTTAGGGAAGGAGATGCATCTTCAGCCACCAAGTCTGAACACCATGACCAGAGCTAGACTTGCAGTGACTCATTTTGGACTGGAGAAGGTATTGACGACATCGGTTCAGGAACTACTGTTAGAAGTGTACCCAACACTTTAGATGATATGGCTGCTGCTACCATTTTAACTCAGTGCATGTGCATGTACCAGTACACACTGGCCTAAGAGGCTCTGCATAGCACCACCAATAGTATTATGCATCATTAGTTATGGTGTGGTTTGAATTGTCCAAGCTTAATGCCATATTACCACAATGATTTTGTCACTAACATGCAGCATGATGGCACTAGTGCTACCAAGGTGCTACCAAAGTGCTGCATTGTGTTATATTGCTGCATGGTGAAGGGTTGGCATAGTATGGCAATGTTGTTCGACACTATTTTCCAGACTGTACAGGTACTGTATTATTATGTACTGTGCAGGTACTGTATTATACTATTTTCCAGACTGTACACATCTGACACTGATTGGTTGTAAGATACATGTAGTTCAACTGAGCCTTAGTGGGGGAAGTCATCACAGTCTTGCTCTGATCTAAATTCTCAATATGCTTAATTGGCATCACTGATTAAAGGCTGCATGGTTCCTTAGCACCATCTGATGAATATATCTTGGACTGACTGTTTTTTTACTTTTAACCAATATGCAATGGTACCATCAACACACGATTTATGTTAATTCTAGCGTAAGTCATATGTATCTTGGTTTTGCAACGTATACAGTATAGGTTGCAAAACCACCAGTTTAAACAACTGAGGCTTGCATCTAAACCATTACCTTGAGCAGATGAGTTCCATTGCATGTTATTGGTGGATTTGAATTGAAACATGTTTGGGTTCTTGCTGCAGTCTGTCCATAACTGCCCTGATCCCCAGCTGACAGCTTGACACACTAGTCGACATTAAAAGTGACATGTAAATGTGGAGGAAATATTGTACATGTGATGTGCCATAACAGCTTGAGGGATACCATATATTTTGTTGTTATGCCATCGAGCTGGTCTGGGGGGACAGCTGGAAGTATGTTGTGTATTATGGGCAAAGAAAAAATTCATCAGACATCCTTATTGTTGATTGAAACATATAGGGAAGCCTTCAACCATTAGTGTCATTCTCACCTTACCCCTACCACCGTCACCCTGAACAAAGCCAGTGTATTTATGGGTCTGGGAGCTTATGCAACTGATTTTAGTGAACTTACTGCTAGTGACACAAAGTACCACGAGTATGGACATGTACATGTATCCCCCTTGTAGTAGAAACCTATGGTAACCAGGGGCTCAGAGCTATAATCCCCAAAGCCAAAATGGTTGCTGAAACATACATATGGCTGCCTCAACTTGTCATTAGGGCATGAGATCAGTAGCAAGGGCCATCATGGAAGATCAGTTGGCCCATGAGTAAATAATTCAAGATTTGCTTGTATAGGTTTGCAAGCTTGTTGTATGTACATGTTTTGAGGAGCACATCTTCATAGCTAGGAATTTCAGTACATATTAATCTGTAACTTGTGCACAATAATAACTAACTGTCAATAATAAGAAGGGCCATGGTCTCCAAAAACCACACCCACACCAGACCAGCAGGCATGGGATGGGACAGAGGCAAACCTGCTGCTCTGGACATCATTGTGACACACACTCACTGCACTGCCATCTTATGTGAGTCATGTCAGCAGGCTGGTGCAGTAGCCCTGGCAGCAGAGTTCCATGCATTTGATTTATCAAAAAGACTGGAGTTCGGCAGGTCCTGCACTAAATTGGCAGTGGAGACCTACATGTATGGCTATTGGGGCAATGAGGCCCAGGACACCATCTCTGCTTTTTATGTATTTATTGTTTTACCACTCTTAAAATATGTACTGGAATCTGAAGGTGAAAATATATTTCGAAGAATTTTATACCCTTCAGACCCCCCCCCCCCCCCTACCCTGTACATACCCCTTGAAGTTCGTACATTTACCGATATACAAGTGCATGTATAGTTTTGCGCGACTGAAGAGCGCATGCGTATAGAACATGGTCTAGAGGAAGAAAATGCCTTGGAGGTGTAGACAATCTAGAATCTGTTGACCTACCTTGTCGTGTTTTGCCAAAAAAAAAAAGGCTGTAATTGAAGTTACGTGTATACTTTATCTTCATCGTCCAACGCTCAAGAAGTGATGCAGCCGATCCGCGATATGTTGGCGTCAGTATTCGGATTTCTTGTAGACTCTATATATACGATTTCAACAAGGAACTGGATGACGAATTTTTGAAACTGCTTCAAACTAGGGAGAGCAGAAAAACCAAAGTTATGATGTCAAAATCTTAGCCTTCAATAAAGAAAATGCAGTATTGTTAGATTTTTTTTTGTCAAGACTGATGCTTGTCAAAGAAGAAATTCTATTTTTTAAAGTTGACGGAAAATGAGTGGAAGTTTTTGGAAGATCAAAGAAGTGAGAGAAATGTGAAGACTGTATCAACACAGAATGGACCAGAACAATAAAAAGGCAAAATAAGGATTTATGCATGCATGTGTTCTAGTGAGGCTGCATGCGGCACTCAGTAAATTCCGATCGTTAACAGCCAATGGTTGTGCTGGAGAGTACAGAAACTACTGAAGCCACTATGGATATTGAGCTGTACACACCGGGTACAGTAGAGGACATTGACTTTGAAAGCCCAAGAAAGAAAACGAAGGTGAGAAATGTACCATCATGTTTGGTGCAGTATATTTTAAAGTTGAGATCGAAATAATATGATGTGGACGAACTGAAAAGGTGCTTTCGTATGTCACAACATCAAGCAGAAGCTGCTGTTGTAGAGACAGAAAAAAATGCTTGTACAAAATTGGAAATATCATGATGAAGGAGCTGAAATTGATGTAGACCATTCACAGTGCATTGTATCATGACTAATGGCAATGGTAATACATGTAGAGCTCTACCTACCATGATCAATGCATCCGAGTCAAAAACATAACCTTGCTGATTTAAAAGTAAAAACCTTGCAAATTCTATTGGCAGCTAGTGGCAACGTTGGCTTTACAGATTATGAACTAGGATCAAAGCAGTTAAGTACAGTTTTATCGACACAAGTTAAATGTGCAGAGCATGATGCAATTAATGCTGTTATACAGTCATACTGGGGATATTCCTAGGTAGCCAAATATGTAATTCCTCAAATTGGCTGCTAAGCAGAAGGATCTGAAGAGAAAAGGTCCTGAAGATAAAGAAATTGCAATGTCAAGCCAGGTTGATGAGTATTTGAAGTCTGATGACAGCAATGGTCCGACCCCGGACCACATTTGGCTGCCAAAAGTGGTCCGGGTATATCAACTTGCAGGAAACCGTTCCTCACCTTCAGAAGATTGTGTAGGACCCATTTCTATATGGCGCTTCAGTAAATGTATAAGCGTACATTGTACATACTCATATATGCATGCATGGCATATATGCGCGAGCATGCATGCATGCGCACTGCTGATAATACATGCAGTTTCCAGCCATATAGTAAAGATATTTTTAAAAAGAAACACATGCAACAGCATCCACTAGACATATCAGTATAGGATTCTACCTCATTTAAATCAAAATACTCCATGCATGCGCTTATATATTTAGGAACAGCTCTTAGCTATTCTATTCACCAAACCTTCTACACCTATGGAGGCCTGGCCTGGTGCTTGTTCATTGCCAGAGAAGATGAGGATGAATTCTATGCTAGCCATGGTAACATGTATATCCACTCCCAACCACCACCTAATACCTCCACAAAACTGATGGCGCAAACCCAGCTCCATACTACAAACTATTGAATGCGTGTGAGGCTGATGCTGTGAGGAGCGGGGGATGAAGAATCTAAGAGAGCTCTAAATTGCTGTGTGTCAATTTTGGAAGACAGTACCTTTAGAGGAATGGGTTGAGTCCACAGTAGAGTCAATAAAAGTAGTGTCTTGGGTAGACACAAAGCCATTGCAGGCACTCACAGCATGCAATAGATGTGGCTACCTACGTCTTAAAAACTAGAAGAGCTGATTGATGCGATATAAGCAGCACATGCAGGCATGCAGAGACAAAGAACGCAGCCCCAAACCTCCGTACCTCAGACCCAGCTATGCCTGCTGCCAGGCATGCTCTGTGAGGTCCAAATCAGAACATGTGGCAAAACATTCCTGAACAGCCATATCAAGCATCTGCAAAGGGTCAGAGGACAAGCTGGAAAGGGGGAGTGGATCAAGCCTGTGAGCCAGCCTACAAAAGCTACCATACACACGAAGTAGGTTGAGACCCACTCTGGGGTCAATTATGGCAACGCTTTGAAGCTTGGAAAGCAACTTTAAAAAGGTCTCAACCCGCTTGGAGGCAATGAATCTGGTGCAGTGGATATATTCATGTATATGCAAATTGGGAGCGTGAGAGGCTTTAATGTAAAGGGGGAGTACATGTAATATGATAAGTATAACTTACATAATTGGTCATACTCATATATTATTATCCGTATATACGTGTTTGACAGTATATGATGACACAGCCAAATATAATTGTATTCCAAATAGTATTGTGAACTTCAAAACGTAGCAAATGCACTGTTAACCTAAGTACATGTAGGCCCTATTAGTTAATTCGGTTCTAAATCTATGATGGCTGTAAATTCATTCAGTGGTGAGTCAATTATCAGGGTCATCCATCTCGAGTATGTGACCATCCACCTTGCAGTTCAAAGTGTAATCTTGTATTTTACACTGTGCTGTCACGTGCAAGTTTGTGTTATAATTTCCGGTGTTAACTGCAATTATGTAGGGACTAGTTGCAACAACAGTAAAAACCGCTCCGTTTCGGTAAAGAATGTCAAAGCCAGCTACTGCATTTCTGGTATAATGTCCTTTTGATGCCAACTATAGAAAAGTATATAGTAAATACAATAATGTAACTTGCACATACATGTCTATTACTTACAACTGTTCCAGTGGTGACTTCACCGCGTTGAAGAGGCCCCTCGTCAAATTGCTCATCCCAGGACGCTCCGGTGTTCGTCCATTGATTTCGAATTGTCGCTTCTTCATAGGCGTAGTTTTGAAACAGAAACTTGATTGCTGCAACTAGAAATCATACTCTATTTGACCGCACATGAGTAATGCTATTATCTTACACGCGTACACTTCATGTTAGCATCGCGCATTATTTGAGGTATTTAAACGTAGAATGATCTGTAAGCATTTTTGTTTGCTTTTTGTTATTAACTACGTGCTGGTGTGAAATAAATACATACATCATAGAATAGGCTACAAGTTATCTATTATTGCGGCTGAATGGCAACAGAAAATTTTTGCAGGAGGTAAAATTGAATGCGCCCTGCACGATATAAGAACGGATCGTGAGGTACATGTACATGTATTTTGACTGCATTCTACAACTAATTGCCTTACAGAACTCGGTCGAGCAATGAAGCTGGGTATATTTTTTATTCTTCTCTAGCTTATTTACGGACCGGCGCACGTGATTTTTCAATTATCCATTTTAACAGGTCCAAATTCAACGCGTATAGGACCAATATAAGAAAATTGTAAATAGAGATGCAGGTTTTTGGCATCCATTTCTACTGTTCTTTGGTGTGTCTATCGGGCTAAATTTACCAATTGTCTGTTTAAATCGCACCGGCAACACTTACACAATGCAAGAAAACGGTTGCGTTTCTTAAAAATGCCATATTGAGAATTTAATTGTCTCATTAAAAAGTACGACGTGCAAGTATAACCTTTTTTGAAGCATTATATGTGTGCTAGTCCCTCTCACATATAATCGGATAACTTACTTGTAGGAGCTTGCTCGATCTCTACCTCTGTAATGTATATATACATGTATATGTCAGCGTACATACAACAGTCTATACTCATGCAGGTGAGATAAACAGTACCTTGTAGAGGCCGGTTTAGAGCATCAACTGAAATCATAAACATGAAAGCGACCAGAGCTGTAAGTAGCATTTTGATCCAAGCTATAGCAAAAGTATGTATATCTTATTAATGATGCCGCCGACTCGCTCCTTAAATACTAAACTGCAATTCCATGAAGCACATGCAACAGCATGCATGATAGAAGAGCAGTTCTTATGAAACAGACTGCTTTCCGCAGAAAACCGCATAATTATGGTATTATATATAACATGCATGCATTGTACATATAGAGGAGTTGCACCTGACGTCACGCGCGTCTTACGTCGGTGTGTATGTTGCTATAAATATACACCGCGTGGGTACGAGATAAACAATAACCGGACGGGAACGAATAGCGGAGAAAGAAGGCGGCGTCATAAGCTCACGTGGTACATATTTATAGCATATCGTATACATAAATAGCAACATACATATGACGTAAGTTACGTAACTAAACAATACAAGTCGCGCGTGACGTCAATGCAACTCCTCTATACACCGCTTTGATGTGCTTTCTCCAACCATACAACAATGTTTACCCGGCTTCAAAGTGTGATCACTGCAACATGCATTATACATTTAGTGTTATGCATTTGTCACCCATGCCAGCGCCACGCATAATGAATCGGGACGTAGCTACGTTAGTAGGTCCTATATGTATGTAGAATTTGAAGTGTTATGAATACGATTAGCAAAACCATGCACTATTGCCGATTAGCCGTACAATCAGTTCTACTTTACCGAGCTTATTTGGATACAGCCGTCGAGTACCTACAACAGTAAAACTGCAAACGCTTAGAAAGCTCAGACAACAGAGATAAAGCTCACTCGTTCCCACAATCGCGGATCTGATAAGATAAGATTCGCTCGGATAAGAGGTTTATGTACTGTATCTCTCTCACGATTGAAGGGTAATGTTAGCGGTTATGAAAACTAAAAGACCTGTAGGAGACAAGATAGAAACTTTCTGCCGAATTTGTTTGGAACTATCAATTTTGAGTTATACTGAACACAATTTCGAACTTTAGAAAACTCAGTTTTGTTAGCAATAGCCCACATAATCAGCTTTGGATGCCATAAAAGAGAGATCCTGCATCAGCTTCTGGTTGAACACGTTATACTAATAAGTTATAGTCGCGTTTCTCTGGCGTGTCTCTCTTCAAACTCAGTGCTGTCACGTCGATCGCGAGAGAAAAGAACCGTGCAAAGAAGATTGCCAGTTAAATGATGAAGAGTCGCACGATGAGACTCTGAAAGACCGCTTTGTGGAATCACATGAAAAAAAGGAATAATTGCGAGAAGAACAAGCTAGCCGATCCCGAGAGTAAGTAGGCTCGAAAGCATGCTTACGCGGATATGAAGGCAGCATAAGAAGGATAACGTGAAGGTGGGGAACCACACGTCACTGAATGCAACTGGCCGTGGCTATTAAGACCAAATAAGCTAGTTGCCATTATTTGGTTGGCCATGGGTGACGTGTACAGAAGGTGAGCCATCTAGGGACGAGACAATGTTACTATTTGCATCCCCCCCCCCCCCCCCCACACACACACATGTAATCTCAGTACGCTATGCAAGCTCTCAAAGATGGCCGATGGCCTGCTGGTGGGACCATTTATATGCGAGTGGTAATAAATGCTCCTCTATCAACGGGAATATCCTTCACAAATGCGTGTTCTCTGGTGGTCCCCACCAGAGCAAATCAGGTGTGGCTCATTTAGGCTGCACTGATAACCCCATAACTTCATAAGTCAGCAGGTTCCAATGAGGACAGCTTTGTTCTTGACATGGCCACAAGCACTGCAACTTTGTGGAAAGTAAATTGTATTCATTCACTGCCTGATGTGAGCTGTTCTTCTTGGCCAATGTTATTCTATAGGTGGAGATGGTGAAGAGGAAAGGGAGCACCATCCCACCAGGATGAGGGGTGGACCACTCTGGAAAGGTGGGTGTATGTTTGTGTGTGCCATGTCCAACAGATATTTTGCCAAGGGGTGTACTGCTTATCTGTGTGATGTTGTGCTAGCTATTCCCTCCTTTGCTCCTCCTCTTCCCTCCTGTTAATATCTCCTCTCCTCCCTTCCTCTCCCCTCCCTCCCCCTTCTCTTCTCCTCTCTCCTCTCCCCCTTCTCTTCTTCCTTCACCTCCGGATCCTTCACTTTCTCTCCACCTATTTGCCCCAACACAGCTGGATACAAGAGATACAGTTTGGCCATGATGGTAGATATATATTCTGTGCTGTGCATATATGAAAATCGCAAGCAATCTGGTAAGCATCTTTGGTGTGAATGGCCAATTTCCTTAATCATACAAAACAGGCATTTATGGCAATTAATCCTGATGCCTTCGCTACTGGCTTTGAAGAACGCATGTGTACGGCTTTGTATCCTGTAAAGGGATGAACCAGTTTTGGTAGCTAGTGACCCAGAGTGATTAATGAAATATGTGTCAGATGGGAAAATGGCATTTGTTATAATATTTTGTTCCATCACTACTAATACCTTTTCTCCTCATTACGACTTATTTTTTAGGGATCCCCTTGCCTTCCAGATTAGCCTGGGCTGAGAGGCTGGTGCCAGTTCAGAGACATTAGCAAGAAATCGTTTGATTGTGATGTGATTTTATGATGATGGAAAGCAACTGAAGCAAGCAGATCAAACTGTCTTATGCTGCTGTGATATCATGACGTGACATTGCACTATATAAACGGGTAGTAATCCAATTTTTCACTCTTTCTTTGTTTGCTCTCATGCATGGAATGTGGAACCCACCGGGGAAAAAATTGAGTGAAACGAGACATAAAAATTTAATAAAAATAAAAATTGATGATTTAGGATTTATAGATAGCAATTGAGTAAAAAGTAAGGAAACAAGAAATTACAGATCATATGGATTCATTGATTTCTAATTATTACATACCTGCATTTAGCACAAAAATTCAGGCTGATAGATTTGCTGTATAATGTAGGGATGTAATATTTAGAAATTAATGAATGCTTAATATCTGTAATTCCTTGTTTCCTTACTTTTTAATCAATTGCTGTGTACAAATCCTATATCATCAATTTATTAATTTTTAATATCTTGTCGTAGTTAGGTATTGGACTATATACGCGAACCAATGGTTAGCAGCACTTCAAATCAGATGGTCTAGGCATTCGAGCTAGGTAGTACTTATAGACTCCTCTGGTGAAAGCGTTTATCTAACACCAAACACCGGCCAGAATAAAAATTTTAATATGCTTTCAATCTAGTTTCCAGACAAGCAATCTTCAGAGAATGTGTCACTTATTTTCCGGAGCTTTTTCACTGGGTTTCCTACTGCTATGGGTCCCATCCACTGCTATGGCATCCACTTGGGCATATCAGTTCGGAATGCGGAGTGCAGCAGGGTGATCCCCTAGGTCCCTTGCTGTTTTCTTTAGTCCTCCAGAAGTTGGTGTCAAGTATCGATGCAGATGATGAATGCATTGACCTACTCCTACAGGCCTGGTATATGGATGATGGGGTCTTAGCTGGCAATCGCCCAGCAGTCCTTTGTGCTGTACAACTGATTGAGGAGCTGGGCCCTGCTTTGGGTATCCATATCAATTTCTCAAAATGTGAGCTGTTTAGTAGAACAGGAAATGCATCCTTTCCCCCTACAGTAAAGTGCTCACTCTTGCCTAATCTTGACATCCTCGGGGGACCAATTGGAGATTACTTGTACTGCTCAAAATTCATTGCAGACAAGTGTGCTGAGTCTAAAAAGGTGCTTTCAGGCCTGTCAGAAGTGGCTGAAGTTGACCTTCATGTTGCAGTTACCCTTCTACGTATGTGTGGGAGCTTTTGAAGAATGGTTCACATTGCGAGGGTCACTCCCCCCAGCCTTAAGTGTCAGATGCTCTAGAGGTTTTTGACGAGGAAGTGAGAAATTGCTTTATGCTGAGCACTGCCATTGAGATTTCTCAAGCTGCCTGGAGCCAGGCACAACTTAGTTTGAGGTTTGGTGGCCTGGGGTTTCGAGCGGTCTCTTATCATGCACCGGCTACTTTCATTTCATCTTTTGCTTTATCTGGTATTGGCCAACCAGACAATAACCACCTTAAGCACGCTATTGCACTGTTGAACTCTAGAGTTTCACAGCCGGATGTAGTCACTGTAGAATCAGTCTTGGCTTTCCCCTCCATTCCACAGAGAGAATTGTCACGGCGATTGGATGACCAGCTGTTTATTTCGCTGCTCAATTCCTCATCTGTACCCAACAAGGCTCGCTTGTTATCCGTCTCTGCTCCCCATGCAGGCTCCTGGCAGTCTGTTGTCCCTTCTCCCGGTCTAGGCTTGCACCTGGAGCCTAATGAGTGTCAGATGGTCTTTAAATGGTGGCTGGGATTGGATACTTCAGGCCGTTCGACTTGTCCATTTTGCCCCCATGCTGCCCTTGACCCACTAGGTCACCATGCAATAACATGTTGACATGGGGGAGATGTTGTCATACATCATAACATGCTGCGCGATGTGCTTGCAGATTTCTTCTGTCGAGCCCACCTGTCCATTGCAGTGGAAAAGGGTCATGGTCTCACAAGAGATCACAACCGTCAA
The DNA here is from genome assembly GCA_949361645.1 of Spongilla lacustris. Lineage (NCBI taxonomy): Eukaryota > Metazoa > Porifera > Demospongiae > Spongillida > Spongillidae > Spongilla > Spongilla lacustris. Next base: position 15,726,145 of record OX442415.1, read on the forward strand.
CGTCCTGCTGATTTGCTTGTGACAGGTTGGGACAGAGGTAGACCTGCAGCAATGGACATCACAGTGACCTCTCCACTCACTCCTGTCATCTTGGGGGAGTCATGCCAAGTGGTTGGTGCTGCAGCACTTGTAGCAGAGAATCGGAAGTTGCAGGCCAATAGCCCCAAATGTCATGAGCTAGGGTGGGCCTGCACACCCTTGGCAGAAGAAACGTACGGCAACTGGGGTGAGGTTGCTCAAGGAACATTCTCCAGGCTTGCATCCCACCTTGCCATCAGCCAGTCCAGGCCAAAGGCATTAGTGGTGGCAGACATATATGGCAGGCTTAACCTCCATTTGGTGAAGTCCATTGCTAGGGCATTCCTGGCGAGAGAACTTCATCCATCCTGACTGTGTATGTAGGAAATAGTAGTTGCATGTTTTTCAAGTGGTGTATACATGTTGTAATATATTAATAATATAATAAAAATTATTATTATAAAAAAATAAATAAAAAAAATCAGCTCTAGGAATTAAAGAAAAAGTACTAGTGGCATGCACTGACTGCGTGATATGAACTTATAACGGCAGCGGATGGCAAGTCTAATGCATGCATTTTAACATTTAACATACCTCCATTAAAATAGCCAGTATACACCTGCATGTAATATGCATATTTTTCCATCTTCCCCTTCTTCCTCGATGTCTTCCTGTGTCCAGCAACAGATGGTGGCATTGGGAACTTTACCAGTACTATTCACTGAAATAATGTGTCCATTGATGTGTGTCCCATCAACTGCTGTTGAGTCGCATGAAAGAGTGAGATTTTCATTTGTATACATTACTTCACTTACCTGAGTTATCACTGATACACATTGAGATATTGTACTACTATGAGGAAGACTATCAACAGTTGTACCTGCCAATTCAAAAAGAATTACATTAATCACATTACACACATGTGTTATGGGCACTCCATATTGGAGGCAATAATAAATAGCCTTGCAGCAAGCAGTTAAGGTCATGATGATATTTGAGCCTGATCATTGATACTGCTTTCCGCAGAAAACCACATAATTATGGTATTATATATAACATGCATTGTACGACTTCAAAGTGTGATCACTGCAATATGCATTATACATTTAGTGTTATGCATTTGTCACCCATGCCAGCGCCAGGCATAATGAATCGGGATGTAGCTACATTAGTAGGGTCCTATGTGGAAGTGTCATGAATACGATTAGTAAAACCATGCACTATTGCCGATTAGCCGTACAATCAGTTCTACTTCAGCAAGCGCATTTGGAATCAGCCGTCGAGTACCTACAACATAGTAAAACTCATTACTTAATTCTATGTGTTTAACCATCTTTTCTAAATCAGTGATTTTGCTTTGCCATATAACATTTGATATTCATCAATAAACTGCTGGTATGCCCACTTGAGAATTTCGTAATTGTAAGTTTAATGTCTCCTATACATGTATTTTACATTAGATTCAATTTTAGCCTTCAGTTGTAAAGCTTGCTTGAAATTGCATATATGCCTACTATTGTGGTTGTTCGTTTTCAATTGTTGCTTAAACATGCGATTTACTTTAGCCATTCTCTGCAACTCATCCTTCCTTTTAGCACAATTCTTACAATCAATTCTTAAATTAATTAGGATACGTTCAGGTGGATTGCACATTACATTTATCTCTGTATTCAAAACTGGTAAAGGAACAGCTACATCTTCAGCTGTGCCGATAGACACTATAAACTGCTTATAGAGAAACACGTCTGCTCAGCCCAACACCTTGTAAGATTTTTTAAAAAAATTTGACATTAAAATGACGTATCGCCCACCGCAACACATCAGGTGTAGTGGTGATACTGCTTCCAGCAGAGTGCTCATGATCAAGAATTGATACAATGATGGTTCTTGTATTTTCTAATCGTTCAGATGCTATGTTAGTGAGGATGTAAAAAACACTAGCCCCTTTCGTATCATGGGTGCTTGCACTTCATTACGTTAAAATGGTCACCTCAAATCAGCCATGTCTTTATTATCCATGCAACTACACACAGAATTGTTGATAGTTTTTAAGCTCACATTACATGTTACCATGACAAATTTCATGGTTTGATTGATAAGAGCACTACTCTAAATCAGAATCTTGTGATATGCAAGGCGCTGTTACTACATAAGCAGCAGAGTCTGAAAATTATCTAGCTATATAACCCACGGCAACGATAAGGTACGTTTTATATAGAACACCTCGTTAACACTCTCTACCTACGTAAAAAATAGGTCTGAAACATATCTTAGTAACATTAGGGCAAATACGTATGACGTCCCACTGTCATAAAAGCGATTAGCTTTCACGATCATTGCGTACCTTAAACCATATGAAGCCGTTCGTGGAGGCTTCGAGGCAACACTCTGCGCAATGTCTGATTGACCTCATATTTATATGAGTAATGCATCTAGGTGTCCTTAATGCCTTCATATGTATTTCATGCAACCCATTCAATGCGCTACAAAATTCTATAACCATCAAGCCATACACTTTTTTGACACATACTGCCAATCATTTTACCGTTAGGTATGCAACGAATAGCAATGCTAAAAGAAGCCATGGGCTACCTTTATAGAATATAGCAAGCACAATAGAACTTGAAACCAGCGCAATAAATCGATCGACTCAAGTCAACCCCCTCCGGCAGTCGAAAATTACGTTTCAATTTTTGGGAGGCAAAGTTACGTCAGTGATTAATCCAAGTACCTATAGAAGTGCTGCAGTGCATGCAGTGCCGTGCATGTAGCCTCTTTAACCATACATAGTCCAAATGCGAGCACACAATTGCATGCATTATAGTACTTAACTTCAATTCGTTATGCGTGGCGCTGCATGCATGGGTTGGCAAATGTCTAACACTATACATGTATAATCTGCACTACATCCATATACTTTGAAGGTAAACAGGACGGTTGTTGTTGATATTGAATGGCTGGAGATAACACAAAATTCATTTCCAGAGAAGTATAGTACAGATTTCGTATATACATACAACAATTGTACGGTTTTCTGCGGAAAGCCTGTTGCATATGCTTCATACGTAGTATAGACTTCGTATACGTACAACATAATTATGCGGGTTTCTGCGGAAAGCCTAGCCTGTTGCATGTGCTTCTTGGAAGCTAGCCACCTACGTACCGCCACATGTAATCCTCTCCGTTTTTGGGAGACAAAGTTACGTGATTTATCCAAGTACCTAGAAGTGCTGCATGTAGCCTCTTTAACCATTGGTTTGCATACGTATATACATAGTCCAAAAGCGAGCACGCAATTGCATGCCATATAGTACCTAACTTCAATTCGTTATGCGTGGCGCTTGATGGTGAGAAATGTCTTACACTACTTGTATAATGCATGTTGTACCGTGAAATCTGCACTACATCCATCATACTTTGAAGGTAAACAGGACGGTTGTTGTTGATATCGAATGGCTGGGGAAAACATGAAAATTCATTTCCAGAGAATGTAGTATAAATTTCGTAATATACATGTACGTACAATGTATTAACACAATTATGCGGTTTTCTGCTGAAAAGCCTGTTGCATGACACGTGCCGTGCTTCATGGAAGCTAGCCACCGCCACACGTATCTGCACGAGACTCATCCTCTATGTTTTGGTTTAGCGAGTAAACCAAACCTTAAACCAATATAATTGGTTCTTATACAAAAGCAATGGAAAAGTTTACAGACTGAAGGAACAAAATTTGGTTTAGACTGATTTTTGGGTTGTCATAGAAACCAACCTGAAAACCTAAATATATGCAGCTGCATTGCAGTTGAATGCGCAAAATTACATATACATACATTATATGTAGTACCTACATACATTGCACGCACGCACGCAAATACGGTTTTGCACACGATTTGATTGTAAGAATTCTCATGTCCGCTACTTTTGTCTGGCCACGTATTTAAAACTTTTTGTTCCAGTCACAGTCCCCCCCTGCTCCTGGATCCGCCTCTTACATACGAATACTGCACAGTACTGTCAGCAGATTGACACAGTACACATACCATGCAATACTACACGTTACATACATGTAACTGTCTCGAAATGATTAGCTGTAAATTGATTATCAGCTAATAATGTCTACATACATAGAATGAAACCCAACACAGCGGCTAAATAAGAAGCTTAATTTAGTCTGTTCTGCAACATAGTTTTCAAACTCAGTTGGTTGTGCAGATGCATCATGAATGGCTTCATGACAGAAGTAAATATGGATGAAGTACTTTACCATTGTAATATTAATAATCTACAATTGGAACATTCAGAGTTCATAACAGCTATACAATGGTGGCTAGGTAAGGATATCTCAGGCTCTCAGGGTCATGCACTGTCCTGCAAATTCTTTAGACCCCTTGGAACCATGCTTTGATATATAAGCATTGGGGCAATGTGCTCTGCGATGTATTTGTACAGAGTACTGTCTGAGAGCCTGCATAAGTTTTCAGGTGAAGGTTGGGTGTGGTTCTGCCATGGCAGCAAACTGGATGATGATGGGGAAGCCTGCTAAAATTGTGTTTTACTGTCTCTTCACTGCTAAATTAAAATAATTTGTATGACAGCAGGGTCTGCAGCCCTCTATCAAACATTACCCTTGTCAGGGCAAATTTGAGGACTCTTCTTTCAAGGGACATCTCTGAGTAGTCTAGGTAGTAGGTAATTTAATGTTACACACTTGCATTTATATTATACATGATATTAACATTCAACCATTTACAGCCAAGACAATTTTGTCCAGATTTGTCCCACCAATCACTACTTTTAGTTGTAGTGCTTTTTATTCATACATGCCGTTGTAAGCAATATTCTAAAAAACAATCAATTATAGAATTATATATATGGGACAGTTCACGCGAAAATTATTACAATAATTATATTATATATTTATAAGTATAATTATTATACTATAATAATTATATGGGACAGGTACGTTTTATAGCATTATAAAATAATCGTGTCATATCATGCATGCTTCCCCCGCATCCACTTCAGTAACAGTTCACGCGAAAATTGCGCTTCGCATTTATATATAAAATGTTATAAAATTGCCTTGCGTTTGAATCACTATAATTTCCAAACGGTAAAAGCTATCAACATCCTATTTTCAACACTTCATACCACACCATTTCTGTGTGGTAAAATACATTGTGGGGTCTTGCACTTGCACCGTGCCAGTATTACAACGTTCGATACCCCGCTTGGTTCAAACCCACTGTAACTTTCGGTAAGAGTAATGAAATCGCTTCAAATTCGGTTTGTAGGTAGAGAGGTCCTATACCTATCGATTTGTTCTGTTCGTTAATTTTTATGCCATCTGTTACGGAGATACAGTTGAACAAACTACGTGCACGTTTTCCCGCTTGATTCGCGCCAATGTTATAATCCCCGCCTCCCCATACATTGAGCGGAACGCAATTTGCCCAAATCATTGGCGCGAATCGAGCGCGAGAATGTGCACGTAGTTTGATCAAATGTAGCTATACTGGCACGGAGCATGTTCAAGACCCCAAAATGTAGTTTACCATAGATAAATGGTGTAGTATGAAGTGCCGAAAGAAACACAGGTATAGTGGTCCAAAGATTCCAGAAGATAGTGGCTTCTGTTGGTAGCAAAGCCTGACTGCTGAGGTTATTGTCCTCACTCACAGGGCAAGCTGATGGGGGGGGGGGGGGGGGAGGGGGGACTGGGGAACATGAGAGAGAGAGGCAGTACCAACAAAAAAAAAAACGATTTGAAAACACATATTTAGATTTGCCAATTCATTTGGATTTTGCATAGTGTTATTTATTGGTTGGATGAGGTCATGTTTGCTAGGTACTGTCCTAGAGAGAAATGCCTGCATAGGTATATGACTATTTGTCCATGATTCGATGTGACACTTTATCCTTCCCTCTCCCTCTTTTGTCCATTGAAATGTATGGAATAAAGTGCATTTTCATTTACAAATGGTTATTATGCAGCGATTATCTGACCTTCGTTGCACTGACAGACTATAACATTGTCTTTATTCCTGTAAAAAGGTTTATAGGCCTGGGTTTTTTTAGCCTAAGTGATAATTTAAATATTTAGGGTTGTGGTTAGGGTAATAGGTTAGGGTGTAGTAATAGCGTAGGGTCCTAGGACCAGTACTATATTGACATTGTTTGAAATGCCTTGGGTAGGGGAAGGAGTTACACATGCAGGGGCTGATTTTTGCCTTTCTTGACTTTGTGTCACCCTATGGTGTCAACCTAGCAGCTGGAGACAAGCCAGTTGATGAGTGTGGTGTCCATTATTGTCCAACTATTTTCGGGAAAATTAGCGTCATTGTGATGACGTCACAGTGCAATGGTTATACGAACTGTATAACTTTGGGAAAGCGCACACAATAAGTTATACTCGTATAACCATAGTCAGTTAAATTTTTGTTCGATTCACGCATGATAAGTTTCATCAAGTATTTAATTTCAAGAATCAAGACAGAATCGATCAAGAGATGAGTTATGCACTCGACAAAGCTACTAGAGGAAGCACCATCGGCGTCCCGAGCTTTTCTGGAAAAGGGGGGGGGGGGGGGGGCAAGGATGAAGGCTAGGGGCGCCGGTAGGCGGTGTCGCTCCGGGGAGGGTGCGGGAGGGGCCGAGGGGGGCACCCTCCCGCCCGGTTAGGGGGTAAGGGGAGCGTTGCAAGCTCCCCCATCGGGGTCCAGTAGCCAACGCTTTTTGCGTTGGTAGAGTCCGAAACAACGCAAAAAAGCAGAGATAGAATTGTAAAGATTTATTAAGATTTAAGGCCGCACCAAATCAATCTTTAGTTTCTGGTCCCCGCCCACATCCATTTATCAGAAAACCACCGCAACTATAATCATATTCATATACATAATCATATTCAATAGCTTCTCACATGACCCGAGTGAACTGTAGTCTTCTTTTCATATTAAACATCAGCCTGGCTACAAATGTTAACCAGTACAAGGATCGGAGCATTCTACGTGAATTACATGCATCGAACCCTGTTTGAACACAAATTAGAACTGCTTGAAAGGCGCTCTAATGATAGCGTACTATGATAAGTAGTAGTATTGTCAAGTTAACAAGTATAGCTATGCACTGCTGTCCCATTGATGTTTGGAGCCCTGCAGCGCCTAACGCTAATAGTTTCAAGAATTTACAAATGCTATAAAGCTGCAAAGCTTCTGGGTAGGCTTACAGCCCTCCCTCATACCCTCGCTAGGGAGGAATGGGAACCCGTTCCGATCAAGCCCCTCAAGACCCGTTCGAGTCTTCCTAGCAGAATAAAAACGGAAAAGGACAAATAAAACAAGCTACTGTTTTAGAATGTCTTAAAAGCAGGCGAAATTGAATACGACCGCATGCTATAAATATAATGTGGAGGACCAGAAGGCAGAAACTAAAGACTGATTAGTTTGGTTTGGCCCGGCCTTAAAGTAGTGACAGGGCTATATTGTTTTATCGTGGACAAAGATTACTGTACAGCTTTGATAGTTGGTATAGCCTATAGGTGGACGCTGGGAATTTTAATTTAATGCTAGCAAAAAAGGATCTCCTTAATTAATTTATATTATGTAGCGTTCGCACTTTTAATATGTACCTACTACCCCCGGTATTAAACTTGTGTTAAGCTCAGCTTCTACTGATATGTTCGACGCGCCGATCTTTTCCAAATGCGTATTTATACTTATAATTGGCCCTTCGGAACCCCCTTCTCCCTTTCCAGCGCGGCACTGCCATGCACCGGTACGCACAATACACAAACATTTAATAACTATGAATTTTACTGGTTAATTCCAAGACGTAACAATACACATCAAGCGATGACGTCACTGTACAAGCTTAAATTTAAATTACCCTTAAGCATCATAGTGGCAAGTAACTATGTGTGGTGACCAGGGCTGGACAAGTGCCTTGAACAGAAAGCCAAAACCTGTGCCAGTTGCCAGGAAGTAAAAAAAGCAATCCTCCAGTCTAAGGGGGCGGGGGTTGTGTAGTCATATGACATTGGCGTTGTGGGGCGTCGCACCATATAAGGTCACTGCGACCTACGCAGCCAAATATATATCGAATTGCATTCACCGTGTTGGCGTGTTGCAAATAATAGGGACTCTACCAGCGGCGTCATTCAGGTATGTCAATTGTCAAAGGCAGGGGACATATATAGGGCCAGGGAACCCCGGGCTCGGACTAAAATACGCCTACATCTACTTAACTACGCTTCCGTGCATATCATGGCATATCATGCCATATGCGAGATGCCATATAAGTTGAAACGTCTGGCGCGCAAAAAAAAAGAAAAAAAGAATACATACATGTAATCATGATATATTGTAAATGAGTATAGAGGTAATACGCATGCATGCAGTTGTTGGTACGTTGGGATCGGAGACATAATTATATAAGGAGGCTACTAGGCTCTACTCAGAAAGCGTTTTTCTCAATCAGTTCACGTAGCCCTTGCAATAATAAACATTGTGTATCATGGGCGTTTTAATAAATCAAATCTAATCGCTAATTAAACATTTGTCGCAAATTAAACTCATTAACCGTTAACCCATGCATTGGCAAACAAACAAGAAGTTTAAAGGTAACCGAAATTCAGGAAGCATATTCGTAATTATATGTAAAACGAACACAATAGATTATTTGACTTAAATTCGGAAATCAGTTATTGTAATAGCACTATCTAACATTTTCACAGAACAGTAAAAAAGAAAAATAAGATTCATTAACATGTGCATTTGCAGATAGTTTGAATCTCAGTTTGTAATAATGATTTGGCGGAGTCTTCACAATCTGAATCCTAAAAAAAATTACAGTCATATGTATTTATTTAAATTCATTATGGGTACGAATTTACATTAAGTGCATGTTAAGCATCTTAGTAGTACATGTACATAAATGTATGATATATTTTGTCAGCTTGCATGCTATGCATTAAATGACCTTTTTCTTAAGGCTCCAGATTTTTCATCGGACCAGACTGCTTAGCCATTTTTTGTTTGCCGGTACAATGGGCACTACCTCGTGCAATGTAACAGGAAACCTTACGTCCGAACAAAATAATACTTTGCTTATCATTTTTGGCTCCACTGGTGGTGCTGGTGTCATAGTCTGCATGGTATCCATCCTTCTTGTTTTTGTCAAGAAACTTTATAAGAAGTTAGTTTACCGTTTGGCTCTCTACCAAGTTCTCAGTTCGCTGTTGTTTTCTACGCTGGAAGTGTTACAGCTGGTCTTCCGTAATTATCACCGAAATCCTGAAGTATATCGCCCCTTCTGCTTAGCTGTAGCATTCTTGGACCTCTGGTCCATGTGGATGAAGCTTTGTTTCGCTGTATCTATAACCTTCCATCTCTTCTGCTCTGCAATGTGTTCTCGAGACATGACTAAGTACGAACTAGCCTACGTTTTAACGTCGTTACTGCTAGTTCCATTGCCTGTGAGCATCGTGCCTTTTGTCACCAATTCATATGGACATCAGTCTTGACTCGTGGTGTTGGATAATGAATACAATTGACGGTTGCCCCTATTTCGTTGGTACCATGGAACAGTTCTTTCTGTGGTATATTCCAGGGATAGTCGTACTGTTTATATCTTCTTTGTTGATGACCATCATAATGGCCATTTTGGCCTGCAAACTATACCAGAAGAAGATAAATAGCAGCGCAAAAGAAGCTCTCACACAGATGCTTCCTCTCACAGCCTACCCCATTACTTTTTTTGTGCTCATCCTATTTCCATTCACCAACCGTGTGTACGAGGCTGCTATACGCTCATCCAATTACGGCCTTCTTGTTATTGCTTCGTTTTGCATTCCTGCGTACAGCCTGGCAGCGGGACTGGCGCTCATGATGCATGTCTGCCTTATGACACGCTCAAACTACAGAATAGTCATTAAATATGGCACTATTGATCAGGAAGGTGCAGTCACTGCTAAAATAGATTCAATGAGCAGTAATACCAAGTGGAACCCCCGCAACGAAAGTGATGTTGATGCAAAGCTACTAAAAAAATAGCTATACTGATTAAATGACGTGCATACATGTACATGTACTGTCATTGTGATGGTGATTCCTTGTGAAATTCATTTGCTTCTTGATTGTGCACTTCACTGATGCAGATAATGCTCAGTATATAGCTGGTATTATATACAATGTATACATGTATGCTTTTGCACTACGATGAAATCTAAATACATTATCACTTGCAGCAGTGTGGTGTTTGATTGCGTTTGTGTCATCTTACCCACTGAAAATTTCTGTACTATTCACTTATACTTGTACTTTTGAATGCAATCAGTTTGTCGTGAAACTAGAATAAGTTCTCACAATTTGCCAGTTGAACACCTAGGCTATTAATGTTTTCTGCTCACTGTGTTATAGTTATCACTCAGCACTCAACTGCAGCTACCTACATGTACACATCACACCAGACAACATTACACATCACACCACTGAGACACCCTTCTACACAACCACAGCTACCCCCAACAAACCAGATACTGACCAGCGCACAATCACAGCTACCCAGATCACACCAGATACCACCAGCACACAATCACAGCTACCTAGAATAGCCTAAATTGCTCGGCGTGGCCAACTATTTACACATTGCACTTGATGCCAAAAGAATAGAACCACAGATATATAATTACATCTTATAGATGCTGCAGAAGTGCCTTTGCAGACCCCAATTTTGCACTCACTCAGGGCAGTTATCAATATTTTGGCTGCAGGTAAGGCACCTGTTGAAATCTCTGCTTATCTGGCAGGAGGCAATCTTACAGCTTTAAATAAATCCAAACCTGGGTGCCCTTTTGATGTCCGGCCTATTGCAGTGGGAGAAGCTGTACGCCGGTTGGTTGGAAAATGCCTCTGTGCTGCAGTCAAGATAAAGGCTCAACACTTTTTCACCCTTTTCAGTTTGGAGTTGCATGCCCTTTTGGGGCAGAAAAAATGGTCCATGGATTAAGGGATTCCATCGAGCAACATTGGTTGGAGGATGATTTTGTTGTTCTAAAGGTGGACCTTAAAAATGCTTTTAATATGGTGTCTCGCCAGGCGGTCTTGGATGAGTGTGCAAAGCACTTTCCAGAGCTGCTTTCATGGGCTAGCTGGTGCCACAGCCATCACCCATTCCTCTGGCATCCTTTGGGTTGCCTTACTTCAGAGCAGGGTGTTCAGCAGGGTGACCCCCTGGGTCCTTTGCTGTTCTCTTTGGTATTAAATATCCTGGTGTCAGCAATTTCTAGTAGAGATGATTGTGCTGGTCTCAAGTTTCACGCCTGGTACTTGGATGATGGTGCTCTGGCAGGTCCAAGGTCCACTGTGAGCAATATCTTGGCCTTGCTTCAAGAGTTAGGTCCTCCACTTGGCCTCCATGTCAATATCCCTAAGTGTGAGGTGTTTAGCCAGAGCTCACTTGACTGTTTTCCATCTGACATTAAAAAGTCTAACAATTCTAACATAGACATCCTGGGTTCTCCCATAGGAGATACTGAGTTTTGCCACCAATTTATCACTCGCAAACAGTCTGAAGCCAAGAGCCTGCTCTCAAGGCTTGAGGATGTGGGCTTAATTGATCCCCAGGTTGCCCTAACCCTACTCCGTGTGTGTGGTGGCTTCTGTCGGCTTGTCCATCTTGCACGTACCACACCACCATCATTATCTCGTGCAGCCCTCCAGCTGTATGACCAAGATGTTCGCAGATGCTTCTCCTCCTGTACTGCTGTGGATACATCAGATGCTGCTTGGAGGCAGTCCATGTTAGGCCTTAGTAAGGGAGGTTTGGGTCTCCGCTCCCTATACCATCATGCACCAGCAGCTTATATAGCCTCTGTTTGCTCATCTGGGTTTGGTTCCCAGACCAATCCTCACCTCTGTTCTGCAGTTGCATATTTTAATTCAAATGTGCCCCCTGATAAGGTGCTGCAAGTCGACTCCATTCTCTCAGCTCCTTCAGTGTCCCAAAAGAAGCTTTCCAGCATGTTGGACACCCATATGTTCAATTTGCTGTTAGAAGATTCTTCCACTGCTGACAGAGCACGATTACTTTCTGTTTCATCTGCCCATGCATCCTCTTGGCTGTCAGTAGTCCCTTCAGAGGGATTGGGTCTGCACCTTGATCCACCAGTACATCAAGTTGCTATAAAGTGGTGGCTTGGCCTAGACACATCCCAGGGGTCCCAGTGTGCACTTTGCCCTGACAATGCCCTAGACCCCCTTGGACATCACGCCATCACTTGTAAGCGGGGGGGGGGGGGGGGGGGGGGGGGGGGTGATGTGGTAACACGACATAACACCCTGCGTGATGCACTGGCTGAAACGTGCCATCGGGCTCATCTCAGTGTCCAGGTGGAAGCTGGCAGTGACCTCACTGCTGACCATAGCCACACCCGCCCTGCCGACCTTTTGTTGACCAACTGGGCTACGGGCAAGACAGCAGCATTTGATGTATCTGTGACCTCTCCGCTTAATACTCTCACCTTGTTGGAAGCAGGAGTGTCTGCAGGTTCAGCTGCCAGAGCCACTGAAGATAGAAAACATAAAGCCAATGATGCCAAGTGTGATCAGTGAACTGGGCTGGTTGTGTGTTCCCTTGGTTACTGAAACTTATGGTGCATGGGGAAAGGAAGCCACAGAAGCTTTCTCCCAGCTGGCCTCTCGGATTGCCACCTTAACTTGCAGGCCCAAGTCAGTAGTATTAAGTGACATTTATGGCAGGCTGAACCTTCACCTGGTGAGAGCCAACGCCACAGCCATCCTCACCAGATGTGTCCTGTCTTAAACTATTGATATACTTCATTGTGTGTAATGTATTATTGTTGTAATAGTTATAATTATATATATTATTTTATAATAATAATAATAATAATAATATTATAATATTATATATGTAATATATCGTTGAAGTTTACGCATGCATGCATGCACCACCAGCCATGCTAGCTAGTGATGGGATAGTTAAATGTTTTTGACTGTAGTTAAGTTCCAATTAATTAAGTTCTGTTTGTTGTGCAGTTAATTTATTATCTTTTCTAACCTGGTTTTTGCCAGAACCCGAGTTAAGTTGACAATTTAGTTAAAAAGTTACACCACATTTATATAGTTCAAATTGGAATTTTTGCATTGAAGATTGCACTCTTCAAATTCTTTTTCAAATTGCATAATAATAATTTAGAAAAAAAAGTACTGCTCTTTTCTTTTGATCCATGGATCACACTCTTTAGTCAATCTTGGCATTGTCTGATATGATTCCATTTCGGGGTCAAGTGTACACGTATATACCTGCTTTGATTGTGCAATATGGTCCATGCATTATCCTAATCCATGATAAGGAGCAAAAAAAGCGCTTGACATCAAAGCAGGCCTTAGTGAAGTAGTGGGAGAGGCCATTTTGAAATGCATAGCCATATATAGGGGCGAAGCAGACACCTTTATGTTTTAGGGACATGACACCACCAGCAGCAGCATATCACGTGGACCTTGTACTGTCTGGCCAAGCAACGTGAGCACTAGGCCAAGGTGAGAGAGGGGATGGAGGGAGTGGCTGGAGTATGAGGGACCTCCAGTACATCCAGTGGAGGGTGTGAGGCTATATCTCCAGTGTTTTTTTTTAAATCCTGAGAAAGGGAGGAAAAGACTGTATGGTGAATGCTGTGTTAATCACCCAGAGGATCATCGAAACCGCACTGTCTGAAAAAATATGATCCAATGAAGTGTAGCTGATGTCAGGGACCCTCTGGCATACATATTCCATTCTCATGCAGCAGATAGCCATATTGCATTGGAAAGAACTTTGCCATGAATGAGGAGAAGGTTGTTGTGGCAACCATGGGCAAAATTTTTGAAGTTTCACTGGGGAAGAGTCATACAAATGAGCTAACACGTGAGGTCAGAAAATGATAACAAATTAAAAATAAAGCGCATACATACATTGTGTGTACAAAAACATGTCTCCTCTCTCTTCCTATACATTTTTACACAGTAGTACTAGTTGGTTAATGATTTAGCAACAAAATATACATGCTAATGCACAGCTAACAGCATAGTAGCTGGCGCAGGAGCTAACTAAAGCATTATCTACTGCAGCCATTGTATTTTTTTTTACTCCCATGCAATTGTGGTAGGGAGCTATCAAGATGAGTACCTAAGTAAGGTGCGCCTGTGATCATAACAAACCAAACCACTTTACAAACGTGTGTGTGTATTGAAAAGCTATAAATATGAAAATCTAAATGAGGCGCAATCAAAGTAGAACCCAACCAGCACTAGTCCTCCCAGCGAGTCTTCTCCCCCTTGTGCCTAAATAAAACAAGAACAACATGGTGAAAGCCACACCTCTTCTTGGCATACTTTGTAGCAGATCAGCTGTAAGCAGCTGGTGGAATATCGTTCTCTTGTACTGTATCCCCCACACCATTCTCCTGATGCTGCTCATAAGTGGTCAAAAATGTAGATGTGACAACTTCACTCCTTCTTGCAACTGGGAAGCATGGCAGCACGAGGCTCCTCCTTCCCACTCTCAGGTGTACTTCCAAAGGAACTCACGCGCAAGTCCTTGGTGGGGACCTGTCAGCAGTATAGAAACATAACGTTATTATATAGTGTGAAGAGACAAGGTGATCAGTGTGTAAAGACAATCACACTATGTGAACCGGCATGGAGGTTGCTGCACGTGTACGTATGGGCAGTGATGCCGCGGCCAGCACGGACCGTCCGTGACCGTATTCATTTGACGGTTTTTGACGGCCGACCGTGACCGTGATCGGGAAGCTTACCGATCACGTGATTAAACCGTGAAAAATAATTGGCCGTCAATTTTATTTGCTGGCCGTCCGTGGCCGTCAGAACTTTTGACGGTCTATTAAGCGTCATCAGCGTCACGCGCAGTGGCTTTTTTTTTTTCCCTGCGTGGCAAATGTCGTCTTTCCAAGTGAGCTAAAACCTTTGAGGATTACCGATAAGCCACCTGTACTTTATTTCTAGGGCGCGGTGAAGTCCGCAGCACACGCTGCACACCCGACTGTCACCAATACGTGGCTATGGAACCATTTTAAGTTGTCCCCTCGCCATGACATAATCTCGTTCCCAGCCTGATATTGCATTCGCAATATGCGTAGCGGTGATGTAATCCATCCGCTGCTGCCGAACGTGGGTCTGGGGACGAGACATGCCATGTGTTTGCGAAAAAGGTGTTATCGCGTGGATTCCACGTGCACGTGCGAGCGAGTTGAAACTCATTGTAAAGATGGAGGATGGATCCAGCCAGGATTGAATCTGTTCACTTTCTCAGATGCAATAAAGACTTTAGTTAATTGTATCTGCTCTTTCACACTTGTTCTGCCATATCGTTCATCAACCATTTCTATTGATACGCGCATGCCAAACTTCTATAGCATAAATACCGACCGTCCGTAACCGTATAAAATTTTGACGGCTGACGGCCAGCCGTGTACGTGACCGTATTGAAATCATACGGTCCATCTTTGACCGTGAACGTGACCGTTTATATCCAAACGGCCAGCCGTGAACGTGACCGGATTGTTAATAGCTGGCCGCGGCATCTCTGCGTATGGGTAAACTCAAGGCCATGCACTCTCGAGATTAGGACATGCGCGCTATGATATACATGCATGACAATCATAATATGACCTTATGCATGCGAATCGGGAATCTTTAGAGCAGGGGGTCACATGAAGCGTGGGCTTTAATTGCTTTAATCAGTTTATTGTCCGGCCTCCATATTGGTTCTCGGTGCACGCTCCGAGGGCACAAGGTATACAAATGTTAGTAATGTTTTAGAGCACAATTGAAAGGACACCTTAAGTAATAATGAGCACAAATAAAAAAGGGGATAAATGCTATATTAAACCAGAGTGGTTGGCTAGTTCAATGAATCAATGGCAGGTGGTGATCCTGATGTGGACAGAATAGGTCGCGTCGCTAACCTGTGTTCTCTTCTTCCTTAACTCCTCTCCAAATCATGTTAAATTCTTGTTGTGAATTTTCTCCATCATACATGTAGAAATATTGCTATCAATATCAAGTAGCACTACGTTTGGGTAGACTCTTGGAAAGGATGTACTTTAAGTTTCACCATATCTTCGGAATTTTTCTCAACTAAACGCTGACAACCAAGATGAGGTGGAAAACACCCGGTGTCGGAGCAGATTCTGTCCCCCCGCAGATTTTGTCCCCCCGGACATAATCTGCTAGCGGAAATTGTCCCCCACGGACATAATCCGCTAGCAGATATTGTCCCCCTACCGCAGAAATTGTCCCCCCCCCCCCTTCAGTAGGCGATCGATACTCCAATACGTAATAGGGTATAGCCTTTGTTGTACATTGTAGGTGTCAACAGTGGGTGATCGATGCTCCGCCTTTGCTAATACGTATAGCTAGGCACTGCGGAATCCGTGATTTTAGACCGTAAAATCCTAGACGTCAGAAGAAAATTTTTCTGTTTGTAATTTTAAAAATATTTATTGACACCATTTGGTAAAAACGATCTGGTAGCTTCATTGTGCTTCATTGTGGCTTACTATGCATTCAGAACGACTGCCAAATGCGTGAGCAATAGACCAGACTAGTTTTTAAGTTTTTAAACACGCACCGTATTTATTAAGTGTTGTTCAAATCGAATATAGTTTTCTGGCCACGGTTTTTGACTCCAAAACGCTGCGTCCCCTCCACGGTAAGTACTCTCCCCTCTAGATAATTCATCCTTCTATATTTCTACGAAGTTTTATAAAGATTTGACGAAGCGCAGGGTACCTTCTACGATGCGCCAGTTACTGAACATCTTTGGACCGATACATCAAATGGTACTATACACCAGGATCTACAGAATCATCATTCTTTATAACTTAGATCATAACTTTGGGGTTTGGATCACTAAAATTGTCGGAATTCCTATGGTTCTTTTCAGAAATCAGAACCAATGCAGCTTGGCATCCCAAATGGACCATTCTGGAAGCCACG
The DNA here is from genome assembly GCA_949361645.1 of Spongilla lacustris. NCBI lineage: Eukaryota > Metazoa > Porifera > Demospongiae > Spongillida > Spongillidae > Spongilla > Spongilla lacustris. Next base: position 15,743,175 of record OX442415.1, read on the forward strand.
AGCCTAATCAGAAAGCGCGTGATATGATATGAGTCATATGACGGGTCTTTTAGCGGAAGATCTCAGAGAGGAGGCAAAAGCATGGTGCTTGCAGAACTCGTTAAACGAATATAATAATATATAATATAATTATATACATGCATATATAATCAAAAGTGTTGATGTCAACCGAGCAGCCATAGCTCAGTGCACTGGTACTGCAACGAGTACAGTAGTCAGCTAGCCAGATGCTAGATGAGGGAGGGCCTTTATACATAGTATACCACCATTAAAATACGTTCTACTATGGTTTTCAAGTGTAGCTGTGAATGTTAGAATCTTAAAGTTATAGTTGCATGCTTATAGCCTCATAAGATGACTATACATCTTGCAAAATATATATCAGTACTATGCATGACAATTCCACAGGAGCAGCAAACCTTCATAAACTAATTTAACTTCTCTGCAAGGTGCATGTAAATTTCACCAACGTACCGGCTATACGATGGGCAGATAACTCATAAAGGAAGTTACCAAAAATATTGAATGATGGATGAATCTGAAGAATAACGAGTTGATGCATGGTCATTAACATGCTCGTGGACTATTTAATTGGTGATTTAGTGTTTGTGGCCAATGAAAATAATATCCTTCAATGCTAAATGATATTGTGATCAAGCTAGTGTATGCATGCTAGTCAGTTTTTTGTTCACAATTTGAAAATATACATGTGATGAATTTTAGTTAAAAACCATCTAAAAGTCTTTAATAAGTCAGAACTACTTATATGCAATGTTTGGAATTAATATCTTACGGAATAGCAAGGTTATGCTTAATTGTTTCTCAACCGTCTCAGTTTTTATTGCGATTACGCATTGACCGCTGTACTAAAAAAGTTGTCACTTTGGCGCTACATATCTCCGGTGCTAAAAATGGTACGGTGACGCACGAAATACTGAAAAACACAGCTTTTTTTGCTCTTTCTAACGATAATAATATTATAATCGTTTGATCATTTTTGAAAAAATTCCGCAGTGCCTAGTATAGCCAGTGCTTGCCAGGGAGTGAGATCGGAAGGACCCCCCCCCCCCCCCCATCCTTCCATAAGCTAACAGCCCCGCCCGCTTTTTGCATCGGGCCCTCTTTAAAGTTTTTCGTATCGGGCCCGAAAGGTACGTATCGGGACCTACGTTAGTAGGATCTCCACTATACAGGTACAATGTATAAAACTAGTACTTCCCCCACCCAGTTCCGCAGTCCTATCAATCGATCTCCCCGCCAGACTTCTTGGCCCTCTGCCCTTCTAAGTTGTATTTACGTGGTGCGTTTTGCAGCTGCTGGCTTTCAGTATAGTCATGAAGACGGCTGGGCACGACAGCCACTTGACTTATATATATTATTATAGTGGAGATCAATGGTAGTGGGAAAAAAAGAAAGAAAAAAAAAAAAAAAAAACAGGTCACTTAATTGTGCAATTTCCGTTTACCGGCCTAGCTTCAAATGGTTCTATAAGACCTTCAAAGCCTATTTCTGTCGGCTATAGGACATATTGGCCGTGAGTCGGCCCGTGACAGCTAGACCAAAATGACTTTAGAACCAAATTAGGCATGCAGAGCCTGGGATATATATCGGTCAGACGGGCCATGCACACGAAGCTGCGCTAATAAAACACAAAGGTGGAGGGGGGGGGGGGGTGGGGGGGTGGGGGGACATATTCTGCGGAGGAGGGACAAAACCCGCTAGCAGAATGTGTCCGGGGGGACAATAATTGGGGGGGGACAAAATATGCTATGACACCGGCATGACTGATTTCTTCATCACTTCGAGTCACGGCAATATTTATTTGACAAATTGTGCTCTGCTGCATGTCAGTGCGCTGCTCCATGGAAACTCCCAACAGCACCAATGGCAGTGATCTTTGTGAATTCACTCCCGGATCGCCGCTATCAAATTGGATTACCGTATTCCGGGCCGTCATTGTTGCTTAATGGCTCCTTTACGATAATCGTCCTTACTCACAAAAAAAAGCCCTCCATCTTGTCCTCACCGTTTCCGGTATCTGATCAGTGTCGCTTCAGTATATAACGTCCCGAGCATCGTTTCATTGATCAACGGAGAGTGAAAACCATTTTGTAATACGGGATTGGTTTGGGAACGATATATATAGGTTCATGTTAATATTATTTAGCGATCACTGTCGACATGCAGATTCGCTGCATGCAGTCATGCATGTACTTCGTTTCACCAAGGTCACTACAGTTATCTTCACCGTTGGCAGTATGTACGGCGCAGTCATACATGTATATACATGCATATCGCATGCAAATGTCTTTGGCTGTTATAACCTCAATCGGTTTGATCATTTATGTATGTAAGATCCGGAAACGATCTCGGTATCGTCGATGCACTGTATATCCAGCTATACTAGTGTCAGAGATAATATCTACATGTAGACGATCGATATCGATCGATAATCGGCGATGTTTATACTGAGGTATAACAATGTGGTAAGGGACAATAGAACGGCAGCCTGCTGCGAAGGAAAGATTTTCTCCCGCCAAGTGCATGTAAAAAGTTGTGTCACGTGCACGCGGAACAACACATCCAAAACTCCAAAAGGAACTGTGCTTGCTGTATAAGTCGTAAAATTAGATTGCTGTTATTCCTTCTTGGTGCACGATTTTTCAGGCCAGAACTTTCAAAGTCTCTCATGGGCAGAAATGGCTTGGCTTGCCACCTAACTTTAGAGAGGAATGCGTGAAGGAAGCAAATTACCTATTAGTGGATGCCATAATGTGTGTGGTATTTTCAACAGTTTATTCCAAAAAAAACAACTCACGGACGAGGTTCTTGTACTGCCGCACAGAATTGAAACTAAATACGAGCTGAGGAGGTGCATGAAAGACCTGGTAGGTTCATCAGTTATTGAACTGATTCTATAATAATAATTGCCCTTCAGCTAAAGAAAATTCTTGCACAGGCATCTTCTGTAACCACCACAACAGATGGAGCCACAATATAGGACACAGATGATTACTATATACAATGTAGCTATTACTGGCCATTGGTAGATGTCAAAATGGAAGCTAATGTTTGCTGTATTACGAGTTAAAATCAGTGTGTGTGTGTGTGTGTGTGTGTGTGTGTGTGTGTGTGTGTGTGTGTGTGTGTGTGTGTGTGTGTGTGTGTGTGTGTGTGTGTGTGTGTGTGTGTGTGTGTGTGTGTGTGTGTGTGTGTGTGTGTGTGTGTGTGTGTGTGTGTGTGTGTGTGTGTGTGTGTGTGTGTGTGTGTGTGTGTGTGGAGAGCGAACGAAATTGAAGCTAGTCGATGCAGGGGGAGGAGGGGGGCAGGCATTTACAAGTCTGTCGCGGGGACATAATATACGCTTGTGCAGTAATGCTTAACCCGGGAAGGGGGGGGGGGGGGGGGGGGGGGGCGGTATTAGGGGTGTACGGTAAAATAGCACAACAGCCTTTATATTTACTCTGGTTATTTATGTTAACAGCCTGCATGCAACTCCATTACTGATACAAATCTTTATTACCACCTTGTACCGTTCTTTAATTCAGTCTACTAGTATCAGCGGTTCACGCATGTTCATATGTATGTTCCGCGCGAATTGTAAATTTGCGCAATTTCGAAATTGCGTTGCGCAATTTGAAAATTTCGAAATTGCGTACCGATTTCGAAATTGTCCTCCGATTTTAAAATTGCCACCCAATTTCGAAATTGCGCTGCGCTATTTCGAAATTGCGTAACATCGATACGCATGCGCACTTTCAAAACTGTACACGTGTATGTGTGTAAAGTCACCTTCTTCGAGTATGGACCAGTGCGATCAGAAGCAGCTTTTTGACAGATTTTGCGTTGAACAGTTCAAGGACAGGGATGATAAAACGAGCAAGACTATTTCTAGAGAGAAAGGACAGCGAATTGTGAATGTCATCAAGAAGGATCCATCGGCAGTAACTTACAGCTCACAATTCAAATTCTGGGTAAAGAAAAAACGTATTGAACTGATTAACCACCCTGCACTAGGAGTTAAAGACGTGCTGTGTCTCCCAGCCAAAAATCAGGTAACGTGACGAAGCACACCACTCACGCGTGCCACATATGCCACACACTTACATATCTACGTGTTGAATTCGCAGAATACTAATGACACAACGGTTATGGCCAAATGGAGACGAGTAGCGTTTATAGATGAGTTCTTTGATATAATTGAAGAAGTTCACTGCAGGCAAAAGGGACACATCAGTAGTACTGAAGAAGACCATACAGGAGCCTGGGTAAAATGTACTGTCTCTGTACGTGTATGCTATGTGATTTTTAAACTGGTCTCTACTTTGAAGATATCAAAGTTATATGGATGCATTCCAAGATCTGCTGTGTACAAGTTTGTACAACTGTGTCTCTTGTGTCATGCAAGAAAACCACAGTCAACCCGTGCTCCACTGAGACCAACTATTTCATCAGGCGTCATGACAAGAGGCCAGGTTAGATAATGGTATATTTTTCACAAATTATTACTTACTATTTCCAGATTGATCTCATTGATATGAGGCACAGGCCTGATGGATACTTTAAGTGGATTGGTCATTATATGGACCACTGGGCAAAATTTCATATGCTATTTCCATTAGTGCGAAAATCAGCAGCTGAAGTTGCCGTTGCATTATCAAACCAAGTGTTTGCTGTCCTAGGTACCTCAAAGATCTTGCATTCTGATAATGGACGGGAGTTTTTGAATGAGATCATTCACAGCATATTAAAGAATGGCCTGGGGAAGTGATGTTTGTAAATGGCCGACCAAGAAACCTTAAATGCCAGGGTCTCATTGAGCAAGGCAATGGCATGGTAGAGAAGCTACTTGGGTGTCGTCTCTATGCACATGAAGGGGACAGTCAACCTGTGTGGTCTGAGTGGCTGCCATTTATCCAATGTAAGTCAGTATTATACCATAGCTATACAAATTACATGAATTGTCTTTTTATGCAGATCAACTAAATACAACTGTGCATGGTACCATGAAAACCACACCATATGAGCTTGTGTTTGGCCAACCACCCCGACAAGGAATTTTCCCTGGAGTCAAAAGTCCGAGCATAATAGAAGAAGATGTAGAGGATATCATAAAGGAGGATGAAGAAGTGAATGTTTTGCATGATCAATCCTTGGGTAAAGGGCAAGAAGATGGTGTGGTGGATATTGAGCAATGGCATACACAGGAGAATACAACAGGTTAGCATTCAACAAAGAAGCTGGTGCGATTATCTCAACTTCTGTGGCCCAAACACCCAGACTCTGCCTTTCTACATTTGCTTTATATACTGTTCCATGCATCCATAGGAGGATACCAGGGTGAAAACACAGAATTTTCTTGATGAAACTTTTGAGATCCTGCATGCATGTTATAACAAGCGAAGAAAAAGTTTCCATCAGCTACAATTCTAGTTGTGAGATGTGACACATTGATCGTTATAGGCTGCTGCACATGTGGACGATTTCCATGGACAAATGTTAATTCTAGTGAAGCACATATCTCTCTTAGCCAAATGTTGCAAGGTGGAATATAGTTTATCATGTTCATATTTTGTTCTTCAACTATCTGACATGATAAACGTGCACATTGCTCAATTACATTTGTGTATAGTAACCGGGGGTGGGCAAGAAAAAAATTAAAGGTAAAAGCCACCATCGTGAAAGGATTAGTACATGTTTCTTTTCTTTCACAGAACTGAACAACCAGGACGTCTCTTATTCCAACCGATTGCATGATATGTTCACCAACGCAAAGCAGCTCATTTTGATGAAGTGACGAAAGGCGCCATCAGCATCTGGAGTACCTTTGAGATGGTTAACGATTCTTTGCGCCACTTCCTTTATTGTCACCGCGCTTCTAGCACGTTTTCCACCAACAGGAAAAGAGGAGTCAATATATTCTTGAAACGACACCTTGATAGAGTTTTCTCCCCATCTCCACGAGTTCACACATTCATACGACTTACGAGCATGCGCATTATGGCATGTCCGGTTGAACGATCGGCCAACCGGTAAATCAACCGGTTGGCCGGTTAATCAACGGGCTACGTATTGAACATCCGTGCGGAACATGTACATTGTTTTATCGGTGCAGGACACAGAACATCAAATGTGCATGTGAGATATGCATGCATGTACATGCATATGTGTATGTATAGGATTGGAAGGGTTCTGTACCATCACAGCACTGCCTACAGAGTATATACAGTACTAGTAATGGCTACTGGATCAGATCTGAAGCCCGGTAGGGAGCCACCATTATGATGTCACCATCACTTTCCTGGTCAGGTCGTGTGTGACATTTGCTCATAGCGGCTACAAGTGTGAGGCGGATGTTTTTGTTGATGGCAAAGAAAAGGAGCAGAACGTTCAGGGGTTCAATGGTTGTCTGTAGCGACACCAGCAGATATGCAACAGTGTTTCGGGTTTTTATAGCCCAAAGAAGACATGCTAGGAACGGAATCTTGGTAACGAATACTGTTGTAATGGTAACTACGCTCAGTGTGTGTGCATGTGTGTGTGTGCATGTGTGTGTGCATGTGTGTGTATGCATGTGTGTGTGTGCATGTGTGTGCATGTGTGTGTGCATGCGTGAGTGTGTGCATGTGTATGTGCAGGTGCGAGTATGCATGTGTGTGTGTGTATGTGTGTGTGTGCTGTGTGTGTGCATGTGTGTTTATGCATGTGTGAGCGCGCATGTGTGTGCATGTGTGTGTGCATGTGTGTGCATGTGTGTGTGCATGTAGTGTGTGTGCATGTGTATGTGCATGTGCGAGTGTGCATGTGTGTGTGCATGTGTGTGTGTGCATGTGTGTGTGCATGTGTGTGTTCACATGTGCATGTGCATGTGTGTGGATGTGTGTGTGGATGTGTGTGTGGATGTGTGTGTGCTTGTGTGTGTGTGCATGTGTGTGTGCATGTGTGTGTGTGCATGTGTGTGTGCATGTGTGTGTGCATGTGTGTGTGTGCATGTGTGTGTGTGCATGTGTGTGTGCATGTGTGTGTGTGCATGTGTGTGTGCATGTGTATGTGCATGTGCATGTGCATGTGCATGTGTGTGTGTGCATGTGTGTGTGCATGTGTGTGTGCATGTGTGTGTTCACATGTGCATGTGCATGTGTGTGTGGATGCGCGTGTTCACGTGTGCATGTGCATGTGTGTGGGCATGTGTGTGTGTGCATGTCTATGTGTGTATGCATACCTCACCTGTGTTAATGGTGGTGTCAAAGAAGCCAGGCCTCTCCTGATGGAAGGCTTTGTATTGCTGTACCTCCCTGAGGATGCCTGCTATCTGATCAGATGTGTATTTTGTCTTGGACTGGAGCCTCTGTTCATGTATCTACATGTAGGGGTGAGGGATGGGAGATGTGGGGTAGAAGAGGTAGTGGGTAGGAAGTGGACCATTGGTAGGTGTGGTGGGAAGTGGACCATTGGTAGGTGTGGTGGGAAGTGGACCATTGGGAGGGTGTGGTGGGAAGTGGACCATTGGTAGGTGTGGTGGGAAGTGGACCATCGGGAGGGTGTGGTGGGAAGTGGACCATTGGGAGGGTGTGGTGAGAAGTGGACCATTGGGTGGGTGTGGTGGGAAGTGGACCATTGGTAGGTGTGGTGGGAAGTGGACCATTGGGAGGGTATGGTGGGAAGTGGACCATTGGTAGGTGTGGTGGGAAGTGGACCATTGGTAGGTGTGGTGGGAAGTGGACCATTGGGAGGGTGTGGTGGGAAGTGGACCATTGGTAGGTGTGGTGGGAAGTGGACCATTGGGAGGGTGTGGTGGGAAGTGGACCATTGGTAGGTGTGGTGGGAAGTGGACCATTGGGAGGGTGTAGTGGGAAGTGGACCATTGGGAGGGTGTGGTGGGAAGTGGACCATTGGGAGGGTGTGGTGGGAAGTGGACCATTGGTACATGTAGGTGTGGTGGGAAGTGGACAATTGGGAGGGTGTGGTGGGAAGTGGACCATTGGGAGGGTGTGGTGGGAAGTGGACCATTGGGTGGATGTGGTGGGGAGTGGACCATTGGCTCACTCATCACATGTACATCATAGTGTGGGTGGGGCAATATAACAGGGTGTGGACTGTGTATGGGGTAGCCCCCTCCTCTCCCCCCCCCCCCCCCCCTTACCTATGGATTGAGAGGGGCTGTCAGGATGTACCGTGGCTCAAAATGCGATTTCTTCAAAGAGAGCACACCCTGGGAAATGTAGGCGTGTTATAAGGTACATATTAATTCTGCACATACACATGTACACATGTACATGTACATTACACTATACTGAATACCTTCTACAAACCAATCAAGTTGGACATCCATAGGGAGGGGAGTGGAGGGGGGTGAGGGTGTGTCCCATTGCATCATACCCACAAAATAATCATTACTAAAGAGGTGCTGATGGTCCTGCATTACTAAGGGTTGAGGTGACCTTTAAGAACTCTGCACCCTACAGGCATACATGTACATGTAGCATACCCTTATATGGCAGTGAGTGTGTCAGGTGAGTGTAACAGATCGACCTTTCACCTACTAAGAATGTACATGTTAGAACAAGAAATAAAAGATAAAAGGAAACAGAGCAATGCATAAAAAGTGGTGTTCTTTTTGTATTGATCCTTGAACCCTTCCCTTCCTTTTTACACTACCCGTGCCTTTTAATCTTTGAGATGAGTTGGATGAAGAGCTGGGTATCCCCACGTAAGCTGTTAAGGTGAGCTGGCTATTACAAGCTACTACTGCATGTAATAGTTTGTTTACATACACATGTACATGTATGATGTGGTGTTGTGCTGCAATATGGTGTGGCAGATGTGATGTATCATCTCTCAACTTTACCACCACATCCAATTACATTTGTATTATGTGTGTGTATAATGTGCCCATCAAATATGTGACACAGCTCCAATTAGTGCCCACCCACCTCTAGGCTCATGTGTGTGATGCACGCCAGTCCTTGCTGCGCCACACGCTCCAGGGAAGCCATAGCAAGACCATACCAGTGGCCAGCGTAACAGGTAGTCTCCAAGAAATCACCCTGGGGAGGAGGAGGAGGGGGGGGGGAGGGGGGGTAATATACACACAGGAGGGTTGAGTGATGACTGTATTAAGCCTGCACATCACAGGGAACTTACCGATTCCACGGCTGCCTGAAAAGTGGTCGTGTCTATGAAGTAGTACTCCCTTCCATGACCTTCCCCAGAGGTCTGGGGACGAGTGGTATGTGAGATGCTGTACACATGGATGAGAGTAGGATTAAAATGACATGAGTGGTACATGTATGTGTGTGTGTGTGTGTTTGTGTGGGACAGCAGGGGTGAAAGACAGAGATATGTACTCCAATGAGTACATTTACATGTTGTACGTGTACTGTACATGTACATGTACATGTCACAAACCTCACCCAACAATACACACATCAAAATGCACACACATGTACACACACACACACACACACACACACTCACCCATGACCAAAGAACCTTGGGAACTCCTCCACCAGCTGCTTGGCCAGCCTTGCCTTCCCAGAGCCTGCTGGTCCACAGAGGACCAGGAGGGGGTAAGGCTCCTCCAGGCTGGTCAGGGTGCTAGTAGGAGAGGTGGGGGTGGGGAGGAGGTGTGGAGGTGTGAGGGAAAGGGATGCAGAGGGAGTGGTGTGGAGGTGGGGACACAGCAATGGCTGCTACAGTGTACCTGTAGTTCAACACCGCAGGCTTTCTGATGGACTCTATACTATCTCTGCCGGTATATGCAGCCGATGCACCATGCATGCAAGGCATGGCTGCAACCTCTTATCACGCTGTACCCAGCAAAAAATCCGTGAAAGATCGTTTACGATCGTATCAGAATATTTCCTTCGTGCTATGTGAGCGATATAATTTCGCACAATGAATTTCATACGTCCTACCATCATAATGATAATAAACGATCGTGCAGAATCTTAAAAGTTTTATCGCGCACGGAAATATGACTATACTTCATTATAACGATAATAGATGATTGTTACCGATCTTAAAACTGGCGCGTATTATGCATCATGTCAGGATAATACACGATCGATCAATACGTTGCATATACATGTATACGATCGAATAAAAGAGATTTATCATATTGGTACGAATTTTAAATATACAGAACGTTTTTAAGAACGGATTAATCATATACGAAAATGTATTATCGTTTATGATCATTATATATATAACATACAATGAAATAGCACGTTAAGACGTTTACAAAGACGATCTATATGCTACAACGAAATAGCACGATTTAGTACGATAATGAATAATCATATACGAAAGCTTATTATCGTTTATGATCCTTACAGGAAAAAAGTATATATTTCTTACATACAAAGAAATAGCATGATTTAGCACGATTACTAAGCCACCCTATATGCTACAACGAAATAGCACGATTTAGCACGATTGGTAACGATGCATTTTATGATCTTTTCATGGAAGAAAAAACGACACTCAGGAGGATTCGAACCAGCAGCGTCTTGATTTCAAGACACACAACTTTACAATAGCCCAACACAGCAGACCGTATCATAATAGTCTCTATTTCACCGCTTAACATGATGAGTGGACAAACACACTTATAAAGCCTACCGGAAAGTCTAATTACCCGATAATTTGAATTAAAATAATAGTAAATTGGATCTGGGGACAAGCGATAGCAGCACTGCGCACAGCAACTGGTTTTAAACACCCACTTCTGTATGGAGATTCGGTACGTCTTTGGTGCGCGAGTGGTTGCTTGATTCACAGATATACGCTTGGTGGCAGATGATATATGTTCTCTACCGTATCAGCGGGACACGGCAGAGATCCCGTCGTTCTCATTAAGACCATGGAAAGAAGACTTGTGCCGTTAGTAAGTTGAAGTGCTTATAAATCACCAGTTGTACAAATTATATTTTGAAGGTGTGTGACTTTCATAAGCATGAAGGTGGGCATTCTTTAGAATATCTATGGTGTTACATGTCCTGAGTGCTTCCAAATCAGCACCTGTACCACTTTTGAAGGTCTCCAGGGAGTTGTGTGACCTTCATGTGTGTGGCCTCATCAGGTTAGCTGAAAGATATCAATCATTAATACACATACTGTATGTGTGGACTTGTGCATTTTTTTAAAAATAGCTTTAGTGTTACCTGTCCTGAATGCTACCACATTTGAAGGTGTGTGACCTTCATTGGTGTGGCCTCATGAGGTTAGCAGGAAAATTTGAATTATTAATACATACTTACAATGTATTTATGGACTTGTGCATTTTTTAATAATAGAAATGGTGTTACATTTCGTGAATGTTACCACATTTGAAGATGTGTAACCTTCATGGGTGTATGTCACCTTCATGGGTGTGGCCTCAAGTGGTTAGCAGGAAAATGCTAATTATTAATACACATATACTTATGTATAATGTATGTATCGACTTGTGCATTTTTTTAGAATAGCTTTGGTGTTACCTGTCCTGAATTCTACCATGTTTCAAGGTACATGTATGTCACCTTCATTGGTGTGGCCTCGTAAGGTTAGCGGGATAGTGCTAATCATATACGTACAATGTATGTATCGACTTGTGCATTTTTTTAGAATAGCTTTGGTGTTACATGTACCTGTTCTGACTGCTACCACATTTGAAGATGTGTGACCTTCATTGATGTGGCCTCATCAGGTTAGCGGGAAAATGCTAATTATTAATACACATATACTTATGTACAATGTATGTATCGACTTGTGCATTTTTTTAGAATAGCTTTGGTGTTACCTGTCCTGAATGCTACCACATTTGAAGATGTGTGACCTTCATTGGTGTGGCCTCATCAAGTTAGCAGGGTAAATGCTAATTATTAATACGCATACTTACAATGTATGAATCGACTTGTGTATTTTTTTAGAATATAGCTCTGGTGTTACCTGTACTGTCCTGAATGCTACGACACTGATTTGAAGATGTGTGACCTTCATCCATGGTGTGGCCTCATGAGGTTAGCGGGAAATTTAATACCATACTTGTATGGTTTTGTGCAATAGCTTAGGTGTTACATGTTATGCTTTCTTAGTATACAACTCAGTTTTGCCTGTGTTTCATTCTTAAGATACACTTCTTCATTTTAATAAAATACATGGATAGAGTGATGGGCATTTGCAAAACTAACTTCAAATACATTTAGCTCACTCAATCCATGTAGAATGGGGAAACGACTTTAAAAACGGTGTATTTTAAGAATGGGACATAGAAAAAATATGGGAAAAGTTGTGTTGGATGTATCATGTCTCATAGAAACAGATTTCTGTGGGTAAAAATGAATACAGTACCAAATTATCAAATTTAAATTGTTTTTTAACTTGAAAAATTGAAACTGTAAAGAGTAATGAAATCAGGGAAAGCATATACTTCCTCGATGCTGTCCCCCATGTAAATATTGTATCAGTTCTTTGGGTTAATAGAGCACAAACACGTTTTTAGAATATTATTTTTGTTTTTACATAATTATAACACAAATAATAAAACATAAAAAATTATAACATAATGTGTAATAAAAATTGCATATTGATGTATTCATTGCCGGTTGGATTGATGGGAAGGATTTTATAAGCATTCCCCATAAAATAAATTCTGTATTCAGAGAGACTTGTGATTTAAAGCAATGTAAAAGGGGCTAGCAAGAGTTGTTTTAGATCAAGAGAAAGTTAAATTAGTTAATGCATGGTAATAAGTATAAATTTCAGTCATGATTGTTTAATACATGTGCATTTTTTACCCAGCTGCAGATGCCATAAGATTTGGCCTTGACAAGCCAGAAATACTCGTAGGTTTTAGTATGAAGAGCAAGAAGACTGTAGAAGAAGAAGGAAACCGATTGATAGGTTTAGTGTGTTAGTATGTATTGCATTGTATGATGTCAATTCATTACGTTTTTAAAAGATGTTTTGTGCATGCGTATACGACGCAATATCACGAATGATATTATGCTGGATCGAGAACGACTATTAACGACAAAAGTAAGATGTATAAACTGCACGACGATCGTGAAGGATTATTTACGTATTGATCCGCTGTTAAAAAGATGTAATACGATCACTCACTGTATTGATTTTTTTACTGACTTACCTTGTACTATACGATACGCTATAATCGTGCATATTCTAGTAGTTATTGAACCAGTAAAGATATTATACGATCACTCACTGTATTGATGTTATACATCATCTTTTGCTTTTACGATAGTAGTACGATCGTCGACGTTCCTCTCAAACGAAATTCGATGTAATACGATCACTCACTGCATGTATTGATTTTTTAAATCACTCGTTGACTTACCTTGAACGATACGCTATAATCGTGCATTATTGAACCTGTAAAGATATTATACGATCACTCATTGTATTGATGTTATGCATCATCCTTTGCTTGTACGATGGTAGTACGATCGTCGACGCTCCTCTCAAACGAAATTCGTACTATAAGCTCGATCATAGACGATTGTTAGAACGATTGGCTCGTACGATTTTTTTGCTGGGTAGGCATGGAGCATATATATTTGTGGCCCACATGCTGCATGATTAATATAATTCCAACCAGCTGCAGGGTTGCCGAAAGTCAGGCCGGGGTCCCGGCCTGTGACCGGCCGGCCTGATGACAGCCCCGGCCTGTCAGGTCGATTTAATACGTATTGTTGATATATTTAGTTGATTAACCTTGATCGCTACGCGCGCCTATAGGCTAGGTCGCTTGATGCTGCCTGTGCATCCACTTCAGCTACTCCTCTTTTATAATCTGTGCTTCTCTCCAACCCCAAGGGCGTCCCCAGGCATGGCCCCCTCCTGTAATAAAAGTTTACATACATGCGCACTGAAAGCGGACCGCAGCACCCTCCGCCCACTGATAGTATGATTGAATCGGCCGAGAGGGCGGACACCTCACTGATTGAATCGGCCGAAAGCGGACAGCACCCCCCCCCCCCCCCCCCCCGGCTGGTTGAATCGGCTGAAAGCGAACAACGTATTCACGGCTGTCAAATGGCGCCCCCCTTGCCTTCCAGAAAAGCTGGGGTGGTTAGAAAATGTTTAGCTGAGTCCCCACTAGTGAGACATGTGTGTGGTACACCACTGTTGAGTTGGTGTAATTACTGGGACACTGTCAAGTGTCACATAATGCATTGGGTGACTGCAGAATGGAGCAAATGTGTTTCCACTGGATGCCTTGTTGAGCCATGTACAGGAAGGATAGGGGTACTTAGAAAAATGTTTAGCTGAGTCCCCACTAGTGAGACATGTGTGGGGAACGCCCCTGGTGTATTTTTGTAATTTCTGGGACACTTTCAAGTGTCACAGAATGCATTGGGTGACTGCAGATGTGCTTCCACTGCATGCCTTGTTGACACATTTACAGGAAGGGTAGGGGTGGTTAGAAAAATGTTAAGCTGATTAACACCCCTGGTGTACGTTTGTAATTTCTGGGACTGCCACAGAATGCATAGGTTGACTGCAGATGGAGCAAATGTGCTTCCACTGCATGCCATGTTGACACATGTATAGGGAGGGTAGGGGTGAATAGAAATATGTTTAGCTGAGTCCCCACTAGTGAAACATGTGTGTGGTACACCAATGTTGAGTTGGTGTAATTTCTGGGACACTGTGAAGTGTCACAGAATGCATTGGGTGACTGCAGATGTGCTTCCACTGCATACCTTGTTGACACATTTTCAAGAAGGGTAGTGGTTGTTTGAAAAATGTTTAGCTGAGTCCACACTAGTGAGACATGTGTGGGGAAGATCCCTGGTGTATTTTTGTAATTTCTGGGACACTATCAAGTGTCACAGAATGCATAGGGTGACTGCAGAATTGAGCAAATGTGTTTCCACTCCATGCCTTGTTGAGCCATGTACAGGAAGGGTAGTGGTTGTTTGAAAAATGTTTAGCTGAGTCCACACTAGTGAGACATGTGTGGGGAAGACCCCTGGTGTATGTTTGTAATTTCTGGGACTCTATCAAGTGTCACAGAATGCATAGGGTGACTGCAGAATTGAGCAAATGCGTTTCCACTCCATGCCTTGTTGAGCCATGTACAGGAAGGGTAGGGGTGGTTAGAAAAGTGTTTAGCTGAGTCCTCACTAGTGAGACATGTGTGGGGAACACCCCTGGTGTATTATTATAATTTCTGGGACACTATCAAGTGTCACAGAATGCATAAGGTGACTGCAGATGTTCTTCCACAGCATGCCTAATTAACACATGTATAGGGAGGGTACGGGTGATTAGAAAAATGTTTAGTTGAGTTCCCACTAGTAAGACAAGTGCGTGATACACAACTGTTGAGTTAGTGTACTTTCTGGGACACTATCAAGGCATTGGGTGACTGCAGAATGGAGCAATATGTTTCTACTGCATGCCTTGTTGAGCCATGTACAGGAAGGGTAGGGATGGTAAGAAAAATGTTTAGCTGAGTCCTTAATCTGTGGGGAACACCCTTAGTGTATTTTTGTAATTTCTGGGACTCTATCAAGTGTCACAGAATGAATAGGGTGACTGCAGATGTGCTTCCACTGCATGCCTTATTGACACATTTACAGGAAGGGTAGGGGTGGTTAGAAAAATGTTAAGCGGAGTCCCCACTAGTGACACATGTTTGATGAACACCCCTGGTGTATGTTTGTAATTTCTGGGACATTATCAAGTGTCACAGAATGCATAGAGTGACTGCAGAATGGAGCGAATGTGTGTCCAGTACATACCTTGTTAAGCCATGTACAGGAAGGGTAGGGGTGGTTAGAAAAATGTTTAGCTGAGTCCCTATTAGTGAGACATGTATGTAATTGTAATTGCTGGGACTCTATCAAGTGTTACAGAATGCATAGGATGACTGCAGATGGAGTGAATGCACTTCCACTGCATGCCTTGTTGACACATGTATAGGGAGGGTAGGGGTGGTTAGAAAAATGTTTAGCTGAGTTCACACTAGTGAGGCATGTGTGTGGTACACCACTGTTGAGTTGGTGTATTTTCTGGGACACTGTGAAGTGTCACAGAATGCATTGGGTGACTGCAGAATTGAGCAAATGTGTTTCCACTGCATGCCTTGTTGAGCCATGTACAGGAATGGTAGAGGTGGTTAGATAAGTGTTTAGCTGAGTCCCCACTAGTGAGACATGTGTGGGGAACACCCCTGGTGTATTATTGTAATTTCTGGGACACTATCAAGTGTCACAGAATGCATAAGGTGACTGCAGATGTTCTTCCACAGCATGCCTTGTTGACACATGTATAGGGAGAGTAGTGGTGGTTAGAAAAATGTTTAGTTGAGTCCCCACTAGTAAGACAAGTGTGTGATACACCACTGATGAGTTGGTGTACTTTCTGGGACACTGTCAAGTGTCACAGAATGCATTGGGTGACTGCAGAATGGAGCAAATGTGTTTCCACTGCATGCCTTGTTGGGCCATGTACAGGAAGGGTAGGGGTGGTTAGAAAAATATATAGCTGAGTCCCCACTAGTGAGACTTGTGTGAGGAACACCCCTGATGTATTTTTGTAATTTCTGGGACACTATCAAGTGTCACAGAATTCATAGGGTGACGGCAGATGAGCATCCACTGCATGCCTTGTTGACACATTTACAGGAATGGTAAGGGTGGTTAGAAAAATGTTAAGCTGAGTCTCCACTAGTGAGACATGTATGGGGAAGACCTCTGGTGTGTTTTTGTAAATTCTGGAACACTATCAAGTGTCACAGAATGCATAGAGTGACTGCAGAATGGAGCGAATGTGTGTCCAGTGCATACCTTGTTAAGCCATGTACAGGAAGGGTAGGGGTGGTTAGAAAAATGTTTAGCTGAGTTCCCACTAGTGAGACATGTGTGTGGAAGACCCATGGTGTATGTTTGTAATTTCTGGGACTCTATCAAGTGTCACAGAATGCATAGGATGACTGCAGATGGAGTGAATGCACTTCCACTGCATGCCTCGTTGACACATGTATAGGGAGGGTAGGGGTGGTTAGAAAAATGTTTAGCTGAGTCCCCACTAGTGAGACATGTGTGTGGTACACCACTGTTGAGTTGGTGTAATTTCTGGGACACTGTCAAGTGTCACAGAATGCATAGGGTGACTGCAGAATTGAGCAAATGTGTTTCCACTGCATGCCTTGTTGGGCCATGTACAGGAAGGGTAGGGGTGGTTAGAAAAATGTTTAGCTGAGTCCCCACTAGTGATACATGTGTGTGGAAGACCCATGGTGTATGTTTGTAATTTCTGGGACTCTATCAAGTGTCACAGAATGCATAGGATGACTGCAGATGGAGTGAATGCACTTCCACTGCATGCCTCGTTGACACATGTATAAGGAGGGTAGGGGTGGTTAGAAAAATGTTTAGCTGAGTCCCCACTAGTGAGACATGTGTGTGGTACACCACTGTTGAGTTGGTGTAATTTCTGGGACACTGTCAAGTGTCACAGAATGCATAGGGTGACTGCAGAATTGAGCAAATGTGTTTCCACTGCATGCCTTGTTGAGCCATGTACAGGAAGGGTAGGGGTGGTTAGATAAGTGTTTAGCTGAGTCCCCACTAGTGAGACATGTGTGGGGAACACTCCTGGTGTATTTTTGTAATTTCTGCGACAGTATCAAGTGTCACAGAATGCATAGGGTGACTTCAGATGTTCTTCCACAGCATGCCTTGTTGACACATGTATAGGGAGGGTACGGGTGGTTAGGAAAATGTTTAGTTGAGTCCCCACTAGTAAGACAAGTGTGTGATACACCACTGTTGAGTTGGTGTACTTTCTGGGACACTATCAAGGCATTGGGTGACTGCAGAATGGAGCAAATATGTTTCTACTGCATGCCTTGTTGAGCCATGTACAGGAAGGGTAGGGGTAGCTAGAAAAATGTTAAGCTGAGTCCCCACTAGTGAGACATGTGTGAGGAACACCCCTGATGTATTCTTGTAATTTCTGGGACACTATCAAGTGTCACAGAATGCATAGGGTGACGGCTGATGTGCTTCCACTGCATGCCTTGTTGAGCCATGTACAGGAAGGGTAAGGGTAGTTAGAAAAATGTTAAGCTGAGTCCCCACTAGTGAGACAGGTGTGGGGAGGACCCCTGGTGTGTTTTTGTAAATTCTGGGACACTATCAAGTGTCACAGAATGCATAGAGTGACGGCAGATGTGCTTCCACTGCATGCCTTGTTGAGCCATGTACAGGAAGGGTAGGGGTGGTTAGAAAAATGTACAGCTGAGTCCCCACTAGTGAGACATGTGTGAGGAACACCCCTGATGTATTCTTGTAATTTCTGGGACACTATCAAGTGTCACAGAATGCATAGGGTGACGGCAGATGTGCTTCCACTGCATGCCTTGTTGAGCCATGTACAGGAAGGGTAAGGGTAGTTGGAAAAATGTTAAGCTGAGTCCCCACTAGTAAGACAGGTGTGGGGAGGACCCCTGGTGTGTTTTTGTTAATTCTGGGACACTATCAAGTGTCACAGAATGCATAGAGTGACTGCAGAATGGAGCGAATGTGTGTCCAGTGCATACCTTGTTAAGCCATGTACAGGAAGGGTAGGGGTGGTTAGAAAAATGTTTAGCTGAGTCCCCACTAGTTAGGCATGTGTGGGGAACACCTTTGGTGTATGTTTGTAATTTCGGGGACTCTATCAAGTATCACAGAATGCATAGGGTGACTGCAGATGGAGTGAATGCGTTTCCACTGCATGCCTTGTTGTTACATGTATAGGGAGGGTAGGGGTGGTTAGAAAAATGTTTAGCTGAGTCCCCACTAGTGAGACATGTGTGTGGTACATCACTGTTGAGTTGGTGTAATTTCTGGGACACTGTCAAGTGTCACAGAATGCATTGGGTGACTGCAGAATTGAGCAAGTGTGTTTTCACTGCATGCCTTGTTGAACCATGTAGAGGAAGGGTAGAGGTGGTAAGAAAAATGTTTAGCTGAGTCCTTAATGTGTGGGGAATAGCCCTTGTGTATTTTTGTAATTTCTGGGACTCTATCAAGTGTCACAGAATGCATAGGGTGACTGCAGATGGAGCGAATGTGCTTCCACTGCATGCCATGTTGACACATGTATAGGGAGGGTAGGGGTGAATAGGAAAATGTTTAGCTGAGTCCCCACTAGTGAAATATGTGTGTGGTACACCAATGTTGAGTTGGTGTAATTTCTGAGACACTGTCAAGTGTCACAGAATGCATTGGGTGACTGCAGAATCGAGCAAATGTGTTTCCACTGCATGCCTTGTTGACACATTTACAGGAAGGGTAGGGGTGGTTAAAAAAACGTTTAGTTCAATCCCCACTAGTAAGACAAGTGAGTGATCCACCATTGTTGAGTTGGTGTACTTTCTGGGACAATGTCAAGGCATTGGGTGACTGCTGAATGGAGCTATTGTGTTTCCACTGCATGCCTTGTTGAGCCATGTATAGGGTTATTTGAAAAATATTTAGCTGAGTCTCCACTAGTGAGACATGTGTGGGGAAGACCTCTGGTGTGTTTTTGTAATTTCTGGGACTTTATCAAGTGTCACAGAATGCATAGGGTGACTGCAGATGGAGCGAATGTGCTTTCACTATAGACCTTGTTGACACATATATAGGAATGGTAGGATGTTGTTTGAACAATGCTTAACTGAGTCCTTACTAGTGAGACATGTGTTTGCTACACCCCTGTTGAGTTGGTGTAATTTCTGGGACCCTACCAAGTGTCACAGAATGTATAGGGTGACTGCAGATGTGCTTCCACTGCATACCTTGTTGACACATTTACAGGAAGGGTAGGGGTGGTTAGAGAAATGTTTAGCTGAGTCCCCACTAGTGAGATATGTGTGTGGTACACCACTGTTAAGTTGGTGTAATTTCTAGGACACTGTCAAGTGTCACAGAATGCATAGGATGACTGCAGAATGGTTCGAATGTGCTTCCACTGCATGCCTTGTTGACAGATCTATAGGAAGGGTATGGGTGGTTTGAAAACTGTTTAGCTGAGTCCCTACTGGCTCGGTCCCCAGTAGTCAAACATGGGTGTTGAACACCAGTGGTGTGTTTGTGGATTCTGTCTGGTTCTGTCACAGGGACAGTGGGGTGTTTCAGACTGTTACTGATAGATATTTATCTCTTTTTCTGACTGCTAAAAGTGGCTTGTGTGTCTCAAGATGATATTGTGCGGACTGGTTGAGAGAAATCTCTCTATCTCATTATTACATAGGTGCCATGACTGGTATAAATTGTCAGCTTTGTACAGAGGGGTCTAACTGTCTAAATTGTGGATGATGGTGTCTGTTTCTAACTTACAGTGAAGGTTATAAAGTGTTTGTGCATTAGTGCTCATTTTTTACACTAGTACTGAGTGCTTGAGCCTTATGCTACCCCTTCTATTTCAGGAATCAGTGGTATGTGGTATACATAATGTACCTGCAGAGTAGAGTTGTGCTGCCTCAATTACGTCTCTATGCACTTGTCTTTATGCCCTGGACCATGCACTGTCCCCAGTGATGGAGGAATAAAGAACTGGATATACCAATCCTTTACCTCCATCTTCAAGTGTACTACAAGATAAAGAATTGTCATGGTCACATGACTCCCATTTTGTGTTTTTGTGTGTAAAGACCTGTATGTACAGTTCTTAGAAATAACATTATAACAAAGGCAAATATGAAGGGAGTTATACGCATTTGTGGAATCCTATGTAGTTATAATGAGCTCCACCCACAATAGGGCAATGCACATTGACGGAGGGAGCTACTGTAACTTGTTCTGGGAGAGAGGGTTATGGTTGTACAAGTTTGAATGGCAAGTTACTATGGATCACTGTACTGTTAATACAAATTAACTCGCAGTTACAATAATATGCACTTGGATTACAATATTGACATAATAGCTTGCACAAATAAGTTCTAAAAGTAGTTTTCTATATGTAGTCCTAAAACTTCAACAATCTTTTGTCCTCTTTTAGTTACACATTTAGTAGCATTTTTAACCATTTGATTCGGTATATCACTGATGGCATCTGATATGGCTTGTTTGAGGTCCGGGATAGTTTTGGGGCTCTGTGCGTACACAATTCCTTTCAGGTAACCCCAAAGCCAAAAATCCAAAGGTGTCAAATCCGGACTTCTTGCAGGCCATGGAATTAGCCCTCCACGGCCCATCCATCGGTCTTCGAAGGTGTTGTTTAGCCATTCTGTGACTTCATGACAATAGTGAGATGGTGCTCCATCTTGTTGAAATATTATTTCCTCAATTTTGTCCTCATCAAGAGATGATTGGAGATATGGCCAAATGCGTTTTAACATTCCTAGATATATGACTTTCCTGTCACTGTGCCCTGTTCAAAAAAGTATGGTCCTATGATTTTATCATTAAGGAGTCCACACCAGACCATGATGCCTTCCTTTTTATATGCCCTATCAACTGTTTTTCGAGGATTGGATTTGGCCCATGTGATTGCATTATGGATGTTTACTTTACCATTTAATTTAAATATTGCCTCATCCGTCCACAAATTATTCTCCTCATATTCATTGTTGTACTCGACCTTCTCCAACCATTCCTCTGCCCATTCCACTCTTTTCTCATGGTCTCCTTCTTTCAGTTCCTGAACCATTCTGCTCCTGTAAGCTTTCATCTTCAAGTCTTTTCTGACAATTGTTCGTACTGTGCTATATGGTATATCTGTGGCACATGATATTCACCTCAATGATAACTCAGGGTCATCATTGATTTTCCTATCTATAGCCTGTATGTTGACTGGAATTCTTCCACATCTTCTCCTCCCTGAACGCTTACGATCATCTGTACCACCAGTGTCATAGAATCGTTTCACTGTCCTTAGCACAGTGGATGGGCTTAGAGTGCCATGTCCAGGATACTTCACCTTGAATTGTCTAACTGTTTCACTTGCATTTCTCGTTTCTGCATAAAGCATCACAATAGTCACTCTCTGATCCTTTGTAAGCTTTGCTCCAGACATGCTGTACAAAATGACTTCAGTATGTAGTTTTTTTTCCTGCAGTGCTTTTATAGTGCAGTGGAGCAATTCTATTGGTTCCCACCAATCACAGTGCTGGAGTGATTCTATTGGTTCCCACCCAATCACAGTGGAGTGTTTCTATTGGTTCCCTCCAAAATGCACTACAGCTAATTGATCCTTATTTCCTGTGCTTTCTCACAGGCACGTGATATTGAGGTTTATTGCTTTTTAGTCCTACATCAAAATGTATGCAATATGATGGAGGATATTAACATAGGTACCATATTATCTTATATGTTATCTGTATTAGTGTCAATGTATTATTGTGTGTGTTTGCATATGTACATGTAAATATGTAAGACTGTGATTTTAAAATTCAGTCTATTTTTAACAGTATCTTTTTTATTTGTGTAATTGTGAGAACATGGTTAGGTTTAACTGCACGCACACTTGTGTGGTCACGTGCATGGGAGCATAGAATAACTCACCAGACCTAAATGTAGTTTCTTAGCATAGGGAGATGGGAGACAGGGAGATAAAGTTGTAGAAAGGTGACAGATAGATGTATGGTGAGGATGGGATAGGAGTGTAAATGAATGAAGTTGCTGGCTGTTACATGTATCCTTTGGGAGTGCATGTGTGTGGTGTAGAAGAGCCTTTTTCTTGGGAGTATCTGACCTTATGAACTGTATCACATGTACCTGCAGGCCAATAGGAGCATGAGAAAGCAAACAGAATGTTATGTTTCTGTATTCCTTTGATGTCTAGTAGTGCAGTAAGAGGAGGAGCTTAAAACACCTCCCCATGACTGCTATGAATAATTTGCATTGATTATGACACCTGCAACCTCCTACCCATCCTATCTCACACATATTCATGAAAGCAGAAAGAAAGGTACCTCTGTCCAACATGCACAGATAAAGGTCCTATGGATGCACAAGCAGTGAAGAGTAACTCCTCTGTTGCACAGAAGTCTCAGTTACAGAAAGGTTCCACTGTGTCATCTGCCTCAGTGATAGAGAGAAAGGTACCTATTTTAGGCAGTTGAAATGAGGTCTCTCAGCTTCCAAAACAGAGGGTGGCAGTTCTGTTTCCTGGACCATGAGTTTAGTTGATTAATAGTGAAATAGCTACTACACACATACTCTCCTATGCTTTTTTGTACACACAATACATATTACCACATCAAGCTTCTAAAAATTGATATTTGCAATATATACACTACACAAAACAAAAACAGATAGTCATGTCACTAAGACAAATTTCCATTATGCAGTAGGAAAGGATTAATCGGTATCTCTAGTTGTTACTTCATCCAAAGAAGCACGGTCCTAGTGTGGAGAACATAAAGACATGCAGACACATACTTATGTACTTGAGGAGACATACCTATACCAGAAGTCGTGTTTCTTTTTAAATTTACCTCTCCAAAGTCTCAATGTTTGCCTCTTTAGCTTGCAAGTAACAACTGTGCCGGCACACATGAAGCGTGAAGACTGAGTAGAAACAAAATACTAGTCTTAAGAAAACACAAACACACACACATACACACACATGTAAACCACTCATGTATAAGTATACAGGAAGGAATATCTTCATTCATTGATGCATTCATTTTTCACACATCTCCCACATCTCTCTGTCTCCAATCTGTTCTGCTACTCTGCCTCCATACTCACCTTATACTTTTTCCACCGCCAAATTACAAGATAACAAAGTCATTACAAATAAGAGGGGTACCAATGGTGCAAATGTATGAGAAGTCCCAAGTGAGGCATCTAAATGCCTTACTGGTAGTGAAAGAAAAGGCAGTGTGTGTCACATGGGACATACTTGTAAGTGTAAGGCAAAAAATTTTACCTATCAATTTAGCAGCAATTTAGAGACACGTGACCAAATGGAGAGGAAGCTCTCTGCATAGCTGGTAGTAAGATATCCCTCATTTAGTTTGCAGAGCGACCTACAATGTACATGTATATCACCATTGGGACCCCATTTTGTGTACCATTGGGACCCCTCTAATGTTTACACTATAGGGACCACACAACAGTGGGACCCCCCTTTTGTGTACACCATTAAAACCTTTAATGTGTGTGCGAACAGAACCTCTCTTATGTGTGCACAATTGGGACCCCTCTTATGTGTGCACCATTGGGACCCCTCTTATGTGTGCACCATTGGGACCCCTCTTATGTGTACACCATTGGGACCCCTCTTATGTGTGCACCATTGGGACCCCTCTTATGTGTACACCATTGGGACCCCTCTTATGTGTACACCATTGGGACCCCTCTTATGTGTACACCACTGGGACCCCTATTAGGCCCCTGCTCCCCTGAGGCACACGTACCTTAGCATGGTGGGACGTTACAGGGCGAGCTGTTTCAGCGAGTTGCATGTTGTTTGGCTGGTTCTGCTCGAAGTGACGCTGTTTTCTCTGAATACTGTCTGTAACAGGAAACAAATGCGCGGGGCTTACATTCTGAACTGATGATAATTTACTCATGTACAACATACCGTCTATGATCAATAATGTTCTGCTCTATGTGGTTACATGCACCCTTGTACATGTAGCTGCAGTGCTGAACTGGTTCTGTACTTTTCCCTTTATGTAGACGTGTCAACAAAGCATGCAGTGGAAACACATTCACTCCAATCTGCAGTCACCCAATGCATTCTATGACACTTGATAGTGACCCAGAAATTACACCAACTCAACAGGGGTGTAGCAAACACATGTCTCACTAGTGAGGACTCAGTTAAGCATTTTTCAAACAACCCCTACCATTCCTATACATGTGTCAACAAGGTCTGTAGTGGAAGCACACTCGCTCCATCTGCAGTCAACCTATGCATTCTGTGACACTTGATAAAGTCCCAGAAATTACAAAAACACATAATAAGTGTTGACATCTTCCACCACATTCTGTTTGGTGGGGACCAACTAACTGTTGCTAGGGCTAGAAGTGCTCAAGCGCAACGTGAAAATACTGACAGAGGTGCACTTAGACTAGAAGGACTTGTCCCAGTCCTGGAGGATTGGCATACTCAGCTGACCTTGTTACAAGTAATTTCAATATACAGCATATATGCATATATAAGCAGCTTGTATGAAATTGTGTTTCCCCCTTTAATAACATATAGCTTTTATACATTTTTCCATCCATATGCATGTGCATGTGTATTCTGCCTGAATTATGTAATGACAGTGAGGGCTAAATTGTGGTAGGATCATGTTCTGTGGTTGAGAGGTCCCAATTTTATCTAAATTTGCTTGTACGAGCATATACTACTATTAATGTGAGCATTTTTCTACATGTGCAACCAGTTACTCCCTCACTTCCATGGTCCAATAATCCACTCCCTCACTGCAGTGTGATATTAGTGTAACTATTGCAACTTTTTTTAAGGTTATATTTCGAAGATTATACAAAACTACCAGTGGACGTGATGGAGGTACACTATTCCAACTCAGAAATCTCATAAATCGAAGAAATGTAGTGAAAGATCCTAAAAAGGATTTTAATTCATGTGAAAGCTTCCTATTGCTAGTTGCTAGGTGCCACATTTTATGTGCTGCCATGGAGGTGTTCGGCATGACTAGATTGGATGATTTACCGTCATGATTCCTTCTAACATTGATCAGCTTTCAGATACTGTAAAGTGTGCAATACTACAAAGTGTACAATACTACAAAGTCTAACTATGGTTCTGTTAGAATTTGTGCATATCCATCCATTTCGAGGAAGGTATCCATCATCATATGATGGAGTGAACATATATGCTTCTGAAGTGTTGCCTTTGGGGCTACTATATATGGAGTTCAGAGATGGAATAAGAGAGGGAGATGGGTTCCGTGTTTTGCGCTGTTGGAAGTACCTAACCCCTTTGTTCAAAGCAACCAGACATAAGAAGTACATGTACGCACTAGAGGGTGCAAACTTTCTAACTCAATACTACTACATACTTCCACCACGTCAGGCGCATCAGCTTTTATGGAGTCGATTTGTGAACACTAGAGGTAAAGCCGGCCATAACATCCCCCGTGACTTGCATCTCGAGCATCTGAACAGAATATGCAAAAGTTCAATTAAAATGTTGGGTGCAAACAAAACTTTCAAAGGGTAGGAAGGTGCCTGAATGTTACTAAGGACTTTTTGAGCAAGTATGATGCTGACATGAATCTGCATGAAGAGTCTGGTTCACATATAAAATCATCAGATACAATTGATTGTGAGAAAATTCTTGTTCAACTATTTGAAACCAGTAGTGTTTATAATAATAATAATAATAATAATGATTTTGTGTACATGTACACAAGGCAAGTGATGGCAATAAATGCACTTATATACTTCCTAATTGAGTCCTAATAAGGGTAGCATTTGCAAAAAAAAGACAGGTTCACATTAACAAGTCTTGATCTGAATATATGTTCGATGGTTGCAGTAACAAAAGTGGCAGGGAGAGAGTTCCAAATAGGAATAACTCTAACAGAAAAGAAATTGGAGCGGAAATTGTGATGTGGTAAAGACAAGGGGCTAAGTTTGATAGAGTTGCCTCTTGTACAATATGGTGATACATTGATGTTAAAAAAGGCAGATGCATTCAGATCTACGAGTTTTTTCACTATCTTAAAACACATAACAAGATCAAAATACAACCTGCGATATTCCAAAGAACGGAGACCCAAATTGGTAAGACGATCAGAATAACTCATAGGAGGCAGGTTTACTCGTTTATAAATTGCCCTTGTGAAAAAACGTTGAACTCTTTCAACACATTTGATGTCATGTATAAGCCATGGATTCCACACAGGAGTATTGTATTCAAGAATTGGTCTGACATAAGCATGCAATAGTCTACACAGACACCATGCAGCATTTAAGTCTTTAAAAACTACAGCATACTCGCATCTCGAAGAACAGAAATACATTCTTTGGCTATCCAAGCATTTCTTAAACTTTATGGCTATATCTACATTGAACCGATAACTTTCAATGACATGAACTTGTTTGTATACATTCTAATTTTTGTGTACATGAACTCATTGCATGTTCATATGCATATTACAATGAATTACAATCTGGATTGCAAACATCACAACATAAACCACAATCACATGGTTCACCAACACCATCAAAGTCTTTGAACAAAAGCTTTCTACGGCACTCAGTGACATTCTTGCAATACTCTGACATGAATGGTGATGTAATCTTAGCAGTGAGTTCTGAGTCTTTATCATACAGAATTGCACCACATCGTAATCCATCTCTTCCCCTACGTCCTGTTTTTTGAATATATGACTCAACATCTGAGGATTGTCCCCAGTGTATAACTTGTCTCACTCCTTGTGAATTAATGCCCATACCAAAAGCAACAGTGCATATGAGAATGCGTAAAACACTTTCAGCATTGGAAATGGAGGCTATTATAGAATCTTTGACTGATTGGTGGGTACAGTGTGTAAACATGTCAACACATCGATATTGTGTGACATATCAGCAGCTCCAATAGGATGTGTGAAATGACTTCTCAGTGAATGTTTAAAAAATCTATACAGAAGTGAGCAATGATCATAGGTTCTACAAAATATTATAACCTTAGGAGTAGTTACACCATTTGTTCTTATTTGGTCAAGAACATGGTTAAATGCTTCCAAAAGATTCAATTATGGTCTCTCTGGATTTGATTGTCACTGTAGCTGTAAGGGCCACCAAAGGAGTTCCTTCAGGGATAAGACTTCCATGTTTGAAAACTCTTTTCTGAAGTTTGTACCCCTAAAAAGAAAAGACTGATTTAGTTGTAATTAAATGCTTATTAATTACCTACCATTTTACTATGCAGTGGGCTTCATCCACAGCTAAACATACCAGATTCTCCTGATACAAAGGTGAGGTCATCAAATCTCTCCACTCTGAGCCTCCTATAATGGACTCCGGAGTGAAAAGGACTATCTGGAATGCTCCGTTTTTGACACCTTCAACTATTGATTCATTGTCCTGATCGCTTCCAATGTATGCTGCTGTAATGCCTATAGAATTCAGTAGCTGGACCTGATCTTTCATCAAAGAAAAAAGCGGCGAGATTACTACTACTATAGAACCAGTGGTTCCGTTGTAGCAGTCGAATAGCTGAGGAAGAACGGCGTAGCACAATGTCTTGCCCGAACCAGTAGGCAATGAGAGAAAGACATCATTTCCCATTACTAAGCTACGCAAAGCTTGGATTTGGGTTGGTCTTAGAGATATGCCTAGCTGTTTACAGCATGTCTCAAGAGCGCTTTCGAAGCGCTCCATTTTGAACGGACGCTCGTCCATTCAGAACAGTTTAACTTGAGCTTGCCTTTCACTGTCACTTTGTGTTGAGTCTAATACATGCGCGCCAAACACTAATTGATTGCTATTACGTAGTTGGAATCCATCATACTGTGATTGGAATGTTAATTATCACATACCTCTAATCCTATTGGTGCCGCCAACATTCCGGCGCTTGGCACCCATGTTTTGTGGACACTAGGTTCGTTTTCCGAAAAATTGAAATGATGATGTCATGCCCTTGACAACCACCTTGACAACCGAAACGTGAGCTCACTGTAAAACAACGATGGGCTAATCGCCATTTTAACACTAGGCTAGGAAAGAAACACCTTTTTTCTATTTGTGTTGCGAACCACGAGGCGTAGTGAAGTTGCTATGGCAAGCTACGGGCCTTGAAAGCGGGTTAGTCTTAGCGTACCTCTTCCGATTCTCCACGTCTGCGACAATAGGAAATCAGAAAAAAAGGTTGGTTCGTAAATGGAACGAAAGGTACTAATAGCTACTAGCATTGGCTTGTAGCCACTTTTTTTTTTTGACAGCGATCAAGCTTACTAAAAGTAAGTACTATACCGGTTGGCGCGGGTGTGTTACTAGCCTACTGTGGTTATGCCGCCACGTTAGGTGGGCCAATGAACAGAAGTTGTTTTTTCACAATGGAGAGCAACTGCTGGACCTTACTTATGTCTTACTCAAAGTTTGTCTTGGTGTTGTTAGCTACTAATATAGTATACTCTTCCGTGTCAATCCCATTCCCAACCCCAGAACCAGCCTCGTCTCAGCTACCAGTACTAGTCTCTTCTCAGCCACCAGCCAGACTCATCTTAGCCATGGCCACCTGTACCAGCCTCATCTAAGCCACCGGTACCAGCCTCATCTCAGCCACCGGTACCAGCCTCATCTCAGCCACCGGTACCAGCCTCATCTCAGCCACCGGTCACAGCCTCATCTCAGCCATGGCCATCTGTACCAGCCTCATCTCAGCTATAATGCCAGGGCCCAGGGGCAGATCCAGGATTTCAGAAAAGGGGGGTTACATATGAAAACTGGGGTGTTGTTCACTTTAGGCCGATTCAACCAGTGTGTGTGTGTGTGTGGGGGGGGGGGTGGGGGGGTGCTGTCCGCTTTAGGCCGATTCAACCAGTGGGGGTGAGGGGGTGCTGTCTGCTTTAGGCCAATTCAACCAGTGGGGAGGAGGGGGTGCTGTCCACGTACGGCTCTCTCTATGTTTAAAAAAA
Organism: Spongilla lacustris; assembly: GCA_949361645.1. Taxonomy (NCBI): domain Eukaryota; kingdom Metazoa; phylum Porifera; class Demospongiae; order Spongillida; family Spongillidae; genus Spongilla; species Spongilla lacustris. Next base: position 15,772,726 of record OX442415.1, read on the forward strand.
GGGGGAGGGTGCCCTCTACTTACATGGCTATATTGGAAACCATGTTGCTTCCTGTATGCTTTAAGCTTACACTAGATTAATAAATAGGGATGCATCTAAAAATAAATAAATTTTTAGACCAAAGTTGGGATTGCAACCCCCGCCCCCCTTGATCTCAGCCACCTGTACCAGAGTACCAGCCTCGAGCTCATCTCATCCACCTGTACCAGCCTCATCTCATCCATCTGTACCAGAGTACCAGCCTCATCTCAGCCACCTGTACCAGAGTACCAGCCTCATCTCAGCCACCTGTACCAGAGTACCAGCCTCATCTCAGCCACCTGTACCAGAGTACCAGCCTCATCTCAGCCACCTGTACCGAGTACCAGCCTCATCTTAGCCACCTGTACCAGAGTACCAGCCTCATCTCAGCCACCTGTACCAGAGTACCAGCCTCATCTCAGCCACCTGTACCAGCCTCACATCTCATTCACCTGTACCAACCTCATCACAGCCACCTATACCAGCCTCATCTCAGCCACCTGTACCAGCCTCATCTCTGCCACCTATACCAGCCTCACATCTCAGCCACCTGTACCAACTTCATCACAGCCACCTATACCCTCATCTCAGTAACCAGTACCATGCAGCCTCATAACTTGTTCAGTTGCATTGATAACAAAATTTGAGTGGGTGCAGCATCATTGTGAGTATCAATGCCAAATACTAAATACTGAGTGTAAATTACCTGAAATCTCTGTGCTTGGTATGAACGCCTTGATTTCTTATCCCTAGGTGCCACAAGTAAGCGACCACTCATCCTGCATTGCTCCTGACCTTTGTTTATGTGATAATGCTCCATTCGAACCGCACGTATTATAGAGGGGTTGCATGGATCTCGTGATGTCATGTGACGAAGCGATTTTATACGTAGAATTTTACATTGGGGGCAAAGCGTAAGGATAAGTGTAGCACGTCTATCGAGTAAAACTTGCTGCGTTGTCGGGTGCTTGATGCGATCGGATATGTAAAGTTCTTTCCTGTACCATCTGCTTATTTCTAGCAAAGTAAAGAACAGCAGGAGTTAGATAGTCGATCGAGTAAGAGACAATGCCTAAACCCGCTTGCAACACTTTAGATTCATATCTGGTTCGGGCGACCGCTGATAAACTCTGACAATACGCTCCATTCCATTGACGCGCCATACTCGCTTGCCCCCAATATAAAAAAGTTGCAATATAAATTGTCACATGACATTGCGACGTGACGTAGGCCATGCAACCCCTAGGCCCTCTATTCATAAAATACACACGCCGCGTAGTGTGGTAAAAAAAAAAGTGGCTGGTTCTAATCGTTGTAAATATGCTTCTTGATCTGTCTTGTTGATGTTGTAACTTGCTGACCTAAATCCTATTGTCGCTGTCTTTGCTACACACGATCAAAGTACCCCGTCTCAGTTACCGCCTCTATCACATCAACGTATAAAAACGATGCGCGGCTATTCGAGTAATATTGTAGGTCGTGCGCGCTGTTAATTTTATTTATTTAGTGCGATGGTAGGGGGTACGAAAGATCAAATTCTCTCAAAGGTATGACTTGAAAAAAGCATGAAATGCGGGTCACAAAAAGTACGATTTATAATGAGCTCTAAAAGTAAATTATTTTGCACCATTCAAAAGGCATACCGTATTAGCCAATTATCTGAATTGTGTCCAGCCGCAAACAGCTTTGTATTATCTATATCTATATCTAGTTAATAAAGAGTCTGGTACCCAGACTAAGGTCATGCAGCTGGTCCCTTTAACCACGTATCTGTCTTTCATTTGTAGCTTGTATCGCCTCGATGGGGCTTCAGGTATACCGGCAGCTTTTGGGACAGAGTTTAGGCTATGACCCTGGCTGATTCACTGTGTCACATTGCGAATCAAGGCTGGATTTCGCTTTAACCTATACCGCCCTAGCTGCGATGACACAGGGAAATTATGCGTCAAATCATGTTATGATTTTACAAATGATTTGTCAGATGATTCATATTATTTGAGTATGATTCCGAATCCACTGAAATCAAGCGTTGATTTTTAAAATCATGTGGATAATCACAACTTTATTTTACGCATTTGTTTCCCAGAAATAACGTTGTGATTTTTAAAATGATTTGTCATATGATTCTTGCGATTTGAATATGATTTTAAATGCACTTGTGTAAATTTTTTAATTCATGTTCATGCAGTATACACATGTACATGTTTTTATACCAATTAAATTCCATGCATCCATTCTAAGGTTGATTTTGAAATCAAAAGCCTTTGATACACATCCAAGACATTAATTAAAGCTTAAAAAGCAAAAACGTATGCACTGGGTCTGGAATTGTCATCCGGCCTTACAATGTCAAAGTATGGTAACCTTAGAAGTTAACGTTCGCTGTATCGGACACCATTTTTTCTTTGAATGCTCTGTGCCTGTGTTAAGGACTTAGCAGATTGATATTTCTTTGCTTGCATCAATATTTGGGCTTTCGTTCTTTGTGGTGCATATATACGACCGTGTGCAATAACTCATCTTCCCTGATTGCCTGGTTCACGTTCCGCCTTAAACGTGCAACGGGAGCACCCTAAGTCAGCCTTGTGACCAAGGAATTGTGCAACTTTTCTCAAAGCAGACATATCTGCCGAAAGGCCAAGTAGAGCAGCTTTAACACTACCTCCATTGGGAAGTACATTCAAACCATCCTTCAATAACAACGTCGACATCTCAGAATAAACATCTGCACGCATGCGTAAAAATCACATGTCCATTCTAAAATGGCGCTCAGACACGAAAAAACTAGTACTCCAAAGAAGAGTATCACCGATGCACCTGCAACTTTCCGTGAACTGTTTGAAAAAAGGATTGTACATCTTGAAACAATCGTGGACAAGATTGGTGAATTGGAAGAGAAAATAGAAGAATTGATTAAAAGAGGTATAGTAGTGTATGATTCTTGAAATCATTGCAATGGGTTGTGCGCTTAAATCCTTAACACACGCATTTTAGAGCCCACCGTACTGGATCCTAACCTTGAACCATCCTCAAGCGCTACAGGAAGGCCGGTTGAGGGCGCTAAGGACGTCGTACCACTGGTGCGTGTATACATGTATATTCACGTACGTTCACGCTTGTCTATCTGTTTCGTTTTCTCATTGGTAGATGATATTACAAGACGCATTTTCGCAGCAACCTCGTTTGAAAGAACTGATGACAACGACTCCATGGAGTAAGCTTTACTCTCAATGAAATAAACAGCTTGCTACATCTGTGGAAGCTACGCTGAGGTACAATAAGTGCAAGATTCCTATACAAACAAGCGTATCCTGCAATGGATTAAGGTACGTATATGCTAGCTATAGTGTATGCATTTCGTAACTGGATTCACTAATCGATTGTTGCAAAGGACTACTATGCAATGCGTCGAACGTCTGAACTGGCAAAAGCTGATCCTGTTAAGCTACATGAGCCGAAACTGTGCATGAAGAGGAGTAGACTGACTTATGTAAGTAAATTGATTCAAAATAGAAATCATAACCTATATTTGCATAGAAAAATGTGAAGGTTGACAAAATTGTTTAATTTAGGTGGCTCGAGACAAAGCTGTAAAAGAAGCCATTTCCAAAGGAACAGTACAATCTGGAGATATGGAGAGCATAACACAAAAATATGAGACTCTGTTAAGCCAATACCACTGGAAAATCTAACCATAGAGGTTGCTGATCATGAAGATGGTGCCAGCAAGGTGTGACGGCTTGAGAGTATTTCTAAGGCTCGAGAGACAAGATGGAAAAAACATAATGTGTGCACACTCAACTCAGACACAACTGATCAGGATGTTGAAGAAACATGTAGTACTGCAAGCAGAGATCAGTATCTCCCTCAATCACAAGTACAAGAAAGTGCATCTACTGGCAGTGAAGATGATCTCACTTCAGCATCAGATGTAGACAGAACTGAACTCTTTTCATTTCTAAAAGAAATGCATTCATCATTACAAATTATTATTTCTGTGTGATTTGGTATATGATTTCATTTAAAAATCATCAAGATTTCATTGAACGATTTTTTGTGATTTTGAAATGATTCTACAGTACATTTCTGTATAAAATCACTACTAAAATCACTGAGTTATTTGGGAATCACAGACGATTTAAAGCTAAAATCGTGTGAATAATCATAACATGATTTGACGCAAAATTTCCCTGTGTGACAATTTTGTGATGCAAGCATGTGATTGCAGACTGCCAATCTGGAATTACATGCTTGTGCCACAGAAAATGATTTCGGCTACATCGACAGCCCTGGATAATTATGGTATTGTATGGATTCCGTTGTGGTCGATTGTGAAATTTATATCGCCCTATAATGAAGTGAGTTCGACTGGGTCGTACATTTTGGTATGCAGCTACCTGTATTTTCGCGCATCCAGGCTGAAAGTGACAAGGACAGAATCCACACTCTTGGACATGCATATTAACAAAATCTTGATATAAACGCAGTTTGCTCTAAAACGTTACGCAAACATAAAATTCGATCGTAACCAGTTGAGCTGTAGTGTGACCTTTCGAGTACCGTGGGCTCCAGAACGATCAGCATCGCAGGTTTTTGATATTAATCGAGTCACAGACACTATAGGGGACTATTCCGCACTGCATTTTTGGAAACGATCTGTAGTTTCTGCAATACGTGAGCGAACGTGACGGTTTTTAGAAAACATTTCCCCGAGTGGGTGCGACATATCGACTCGTAACTTCCAAACGGAAGGTCCAATCGAAGCCACTTTTCTTTCCACACATTGGGAAGACATGTGAGTACAATAAAAAAATCTTTATTTATCCTTAAAATGCATCCTTTATTTTATTAAAAAAATTCTGTTCAAAATTCGTCTTGATACCCGGCTCGTCATTAGACCCGGGAGCACTCTACAGTATACACAGGGACACAAAGAGGTATATGTTGTGTGACAGCTCACTTCTGAACGTAGCTCTTCTGAATGTCACCATAGCCATTGGCAACCAGCTTCCGAGTTATATAGTCAATGGTATACTAAGCATGTTGCAAATGGTGACCCACTCTCCTCCTAAAGTAGCTAGCTGCTCGCATGGCCTACAGGAGTGACTCTTATCTTGTGGGAGCCACAAGTAGCACACTAAGTATAATTGGTGGAGAGAGAGAGATCACTGGTAATATATCACACACACCTCACCCCTCATCAGACACATACCCTCCCCTCCTCCCCCTTCCTTACTTTCTTGGCTGCAGGTTCAATGATGAGGGGGCCAAGGTTCACCTCCTCCATAAACGGGTCTCCTTGCTTCAGTCCCCTCACAGCTCTGCTCAAACTGCTTGTGTACACCTCTCTGTACCAGTACAGATACTTGTCTGCCCCCCAGGGGGACATGATGACATCATCAAATATGGCTCATGGCCACGCCCACCTACCTGTCCTGCATTCGTGTACTTAGAACAGTGCATGTTTGACTGCCAGGGGAATGTCTGCAGAGTTGAAAACAATGAAGGGGGCGTTGCCTCCTAGCTCTAGTGAGAGGCGCCTTAGTACTGGGACATTAAGAGCTGAAGGAGTGGGGAGGAGGTGGAGAAGAGAGGTTTGGGGAGGAGGGGGACTCCCCCACTTTGGGTACCTGCTGCATGTGACCATGTTAGGAGGGGAGGGGAGGGAAGGGGAGGAGAGAGGTAAAGATATGAACACAAAGTACCCCACATGTCCACTGTGCTGCCTAGTGCCTAACCATCTGCCCTCCTCCCCATCCCACCCCTCCCCTTCCCTACCTTGCGAACATACATGTACAATGAAACCAATGCAGGGGCAGCCTTTCTGGTAACCGTGGCGCTCGGATAGTTCCAAGGAGTAGTTAGTACTGCCACGCCCACCAGTTGTTTAATAACCAGCAGTCGCCTGTCTTTGGCGGTAGTGGGAACAATATCCCCATATGCACGTTTTGCCTCTTCAGCAAACCACTCCACAAAGGACGCGCCACACTTGATCTCTAGTACGGCTTCTGCCAAAGGCTTGCCCTGAAGACGTACGACGTGTCGCTATGCTACGGGGGACAGGGCTTGTTTGTGCACTCCAGCAACACGATTTAGCCAGGTTGTCTGTGTTCTGCATAATCAAATTGTACCATCGTCTGAGCACCCCTGAACATTCCTGGTACAATGACGCAGCCGTGAATGAGTACAAATTGTGCAGTGCAATAGTGTGGGCGACCCATCCCTTCTGAGCTGTGTATGCTTCTTGAACGGCCACAGTCACATCCTCCTCGCCCATATCTGGTACCTTTGGGGCGGATAGTGTAGCGATTAGTGACATGGAAATACCAGACACTACACACTGTACTTCGGCGATTGTAAGAATTTTCCTGAAACTGCATCGCACCACTTTTACTGCGCCCCACTATCCATGTCTTGTTCTTCAGAAGCTGGGTGCGGGCCCTAGGAAGATAATGATTAAAGTGAACGTGCGGTGATGTAATCCATCCGCAGCTGTGAAAATTTGGGTCTGGGTATGAGACTAAGGACAATTAAGAGCGGTTCTCCAACTGAGCTCCTTAATGAGCTTCAGCAGTTCCTGGAGGAGGTACTGCCTCTGTGTCTTATTCACCTTGGCCTCAACGTGGAGGGTCTAAGTCAAGCTAGCTCTGTTGTAAAAATAAATCCTCCACTAAATTCTCTAACTATATTCCTTTGAGCTGGCTGGGTGATGCTGCTTTGTGGTCACAGGGAGTGGTCAGAGCCAGCCTACACATGATACACTTGCAAGCTCACAGCCACATTATCTGCAGCTACCTATGTGCACATCCCATTGGGGACAGAGGGGGAGGGAGCTTCTACATGTGTATCATGCTTGCTTCACTTTGACATATATTACATACCACAAAGCTAAGTTCAGACTAAATACAATATTTAATATCCATGTGACCACACCTTCACTGGTCCCCAGACCACACCTCCACTGGTTCCCATATTCTCGTTGCCCAGCTGAGCAGCCAGGCACAGGGGGTGTGGCCTTTGGCATCACTGTTAGCCTGCAACATGAGAGGGAGGGAGACCAGGCCATGCCTGACAGCCAAATGTGTACAATTGTTCTGCAGAATGGAAGGGGGAGGCATAGTACTCATGTATGCAGCAGCTCTGCATATGTAAGGAACACATGTGACCTCTTACCAGTGCCATTGCTTGACTCCTCCTCCCCATGCCATCTCCTCCCCATGAATGTGGACTGAGGGCACACCAGATACCAGGAGCAGCTAGTAGCCACAGGCACTCCATGGTTCCTGCCCTGGTAGGTGTTATAGAAGAGCTGTGGTGTGGCATGTCAGCATGCACTGCTTGGTCTGTGAGGTGAGGTTGGGAGGGGGAGGGGGGGACAAGGGTCATGTGATTCCATGTGGCTACCAGGGCAGAGTCATGTGACTACAAGGAAGGGGTCATGTGATTACAAACTGGTCCACACATACCCTCCGCCTCCTCCTCAGAACATCTACTTTTAGTAACACTGCCTTCACGTGACATGGAGCTGGGGTGTGGCTTGGCTGCAATCTGAAGACCCAGTTCAGCTATCGAGAGTCATGCCAATTCAAGTCCAAATGTGGGCAGAGAGTATGTCCTCAGAAACAGAGACTAACATAAATCAAATAGGAGCGTGGTCCCTGCCCCTGTCACGCCAGAGTAGGGAAGGTGCACAATCACAGAACCCCCCCTGAGGTTCCTGTAAATACCAGGAGTGAGAAAGCCAGGATTTGGGAACTATTTTTTTAAAAAGGGGGGGATGTTTATAGAGGGTGTTTTTTTTATTTTTTAAAGTGTGGTATTGTGTAATAGGGCCTAGGTGTGCACGTGATTGTGTTAGTTGTTATATAAGCAGGTGTATAATTTGTCGGACGTTGGTGATCTTGTGGCATCAATTTCTAGAAATCCTAAGTCGAGGGTTTAGGCCCCGAAACAGCTCTTACCCTCACCGGAGGCGGCCGCTCATTCGATGCTACTATCTGCCTCAATTGCATCCACCCCTTCGTCGTCGCTGGAAAACCCATGCATGGCGTCGTCTAAAGAGATAAAGTTAAATGCTTAAAGTTGTATATAACTTCCATAGGGTAGCGTAGGGTATGTTCGGCAGTGGGTAGTGTTCGGCCCCCAACGCTTCTAAAAAGGGGCTAAGGCTTACCGAGCGCTTAAAAATTGAAACAACGAATGGAACACAATCTCCAAGGAGTTAGTTTTCTGCCAGTTCAGTTAAAGTTTCATTACAAAATTTCATGTAGCGAGTAATATTACTTTTGTTTACCCAACCTAATTTTTTTGGCTAAAATGGCGCAACGTACGGTGCGCAACTGTTAAAAGGTGCGATAGGGGCAACCAGCATTTGTCAGGCAAGTTTCATCGGTTTTAACTTTTGGGATTGTTTCTGAACTAAGAACTGAATACACTACCACAAAACATGTTTTGCTACATATAAATCTGAAATATCGAAGAATTCTAATGGGGGTCGAACACACCATGGTCGAATCAAGCAATTTGGGTGTGTTCGGCATAGGGGACGAACACTGCAAAAAAGAAGAAAAAAACTTTATCAATAAAAAGATATATGTTAAGGTTGTTCAAGTGGTAGGTTTCGAGCAAAATATTGCCCGGAAGGAGTGTTCGTCCGGGGGAGAAGGGGGGGATGGGGGGGGGGGGGGGGGGCATATGGTATCCTATATGAAATATCTTTTTTTTTGCGTTGTCCTCCAACTTTTACAGGCAGCTGGTGCAATACAAAAATACTTGTACTACAGTTTTGTCCTTTCTCTGTCAGCAATGATATGTTCTTGAGTACCAATTATAATTATACATGCATATAATTATAATATATAATTATAATCATATCAATTCATTTCACTTTTTTTGGTTAAGATATCAGTGTAACTAATTGTAAAACCATAGCATGATTGCCATTGCACGGTGCTTCATTGCCACACATTTTATTGATCGCTGCTATAAATAAAGTAAGGGAGGTCACATGTCTTGGCATGCAGCATCAAAGGCCTATGGTGTACCACGATCCACACTCTGTGACTAGTTGGATGGAAAGAGACCAGAGGATAGAAAAATGGGTCCTAGTACTGTGTTGACAAAGGCTGAGGAAGCAATGCTAGCAGCTGCTGGCATTCTGTATCAAGTTTCTGAAATGCGGCTTCCCCATAAATAAGCAGGATCTCTGTGATATTGTTGCCAAGGTCGTCAAGGCAGATAAACGTAGAAATCCATTCAAGGATGGCAGGCCAGGCTATTGCTGGTTTCAGGGTAAGAAAGGAGTTGAGAAAAGGGAAAAGTGCAGAGATAACAGGGAATGAAAAGATCAAAAAGACGAAGATGATTCTGATGGCGAATGGAAATGCATGGTGTGTGATTCCAGTTTCTTTCAACAAGAACAAGATGGCGTTGAATGCAAGTGCGTGCAGTGTCAGAAGTGCGATGAAACATCACATGCCACCTCAGTGCATCCCAGAAGTTCACAGAATATATTTCTCTTTTGAAAGTGAAGATGAAGAGGAATACATTTATCCAAACTGTACAAATCTTGCTGAAGACAGTGACAACCTGTGACTTGAGCTCCACAGGCCTGGAGTGCAAGTTGCAATTGCCAGACGTCTATAGGGTGCTTATATTTAATACGATGATTCCAATTCCTGCATGCAAGTATATAGCATACCTCAATGCTGACTGATGATTCCTGGATCTGAAGCTATTTTACTCATTTTATACCGGGTATAATAGTAAGAATGTTTATATGCCTCATTGCGAATGACTGTGCTATATGCGGTGACGAACACTGCCTAATCGCACTGCCGAAATAACCCTTAGCGCTGCCGACTACTGCCGAACGCAACCGTAGTGACTTTAATATTTCATTGCATTTACAATAGACAAAAACAAGACAATATTAAGTGATACTGATGTTCTAAGGTGAGTTAGGTTTCTAAAAGTGCAGTTAGCATATTTTTTTAATTCCGAATATCTGTAGGGCTATTTATTGTACATCAAATTCTCGCGCGACTGCCGAACACTACCGAATCTACCCTACCTTCCTTCCATTCTGCCGCACCGTTAATACTTTGCCGCCAATCATCACGTGACCATATTGTCTTAACTTCCTAGGACCAGACGTGGTGTTCTGCAGTGCTATTGCCCGCACCCAGCTTCTGAAGAACAAGACGTGGATAGCGGGGCAGTGGTGCGATGCAGTTTCAGGAAAATTCTGCCCTGTATACAATCCGTCGAATCAGCAACTCATTGCTCGACCGAAGTGTCTGGTATGTCCGAGCGCGAGGAGGATGTGACGGTGGCCGTTCAAGAAGACTTGATTATGCAGAGCACAGACGACCTGGCTAAAATCGTGTTGCTGGTGTATTTAAGTGTATGCCCCGCCCCCGTAGCATAGCGTCTTCAGGGCAAGCCTTTGGCAGAAGCCGTACTAGAGATAAAGTATGGCGCCTCCTTTGTGGAGTAGTTTGCTGAAGAGGCAAAACGTGCATATGGGGATATTAATTGTTTGGTGGGAGTGCCAGCACTAACTACTCGTTGGAACTATCCGAGTGCCATGGTTACCAGAAAGGCTGCCCCCGCATTGGCTGCGGGCTGCACCACAGTGGTGAAGCCTTCAGAAGAGTCACCATTCTCCCCTCCCCTCCCCTCCCCTCCCCTCCCCTCCCCTCCCCTCCCCTCCCCTCCCCTCCCCTCCCCTCCCCTCCCCTCCCCTCCCCTCCCCTCCCCTCCCCTCCCCTCCCCTCCCCTCCCCTCCCCTCCCCTCCCCTCCCCTCCCCTCCCCTCCCCTCCCCTCCCCTCCCCTCCCCTCCCCTCCCCTCCCCTCCCCTCCCCTCCCCTCCCCTCCCCTCCCCTCCCCTCCCCTCCCCTCCCCTCCCCTCCCCTCCCCTCCCCTCCCCTCCCCTCCCCTCCCCTCCCCTCCCCTCCCCTCCCCTCCCCTCCCCTCCCCTCCCCTCCCCTCCCCACATGCAGCAGACAGGCTGTACCCAAAGTGGTGAGTCCCTCTGTAAGAGTCAGCTTGTTTCTAAGGTTTCATTCACTGTTGTTGTATGTTGGCAAGTTAGGGATGGGGAGGAGTGTGGATGGTTAGGCAGCACAGTGGACATGTGGGGTACTTTACCTCTCCCTCCCCTCCCTCCACTCCTCACATGGTCACATTCAGCAGACTGGCTGTAGGGGATCCCCTCCTCCCCACCCCTCTCTTCTCCCCCTCCTCCCCACTCCTTCAGCTCCTAATGTCCCAGTACTAAGGCGCCTCTCACTAGAGCTAGGAGGCAACGCCCCCTTCATTGTTTTCAACTCTGCAGACATTCCCCTGGCAGTCAAACATGCACTGTTCTAAGTACAGGAATGCAGGACAGGTAGGTGGGCGTGGCATTGAGTCATCTTTGATGATGTCATCATGTCCCCCTGGGGGACAGACATGTATCTGCACCAACAGGCTGCTGGTGTAGAGTGGTGTACATGAGCAGTTTTGTGGAGGAGCTGAGCAGAGCTGTGAGGGGACTGAAGCAAGGAGACCCGTTATGGAGGAGGTGAACCTTGGCCCCCTCATCAATGAAGCCAAGAAGGTAAGGAAGGGGGAGGAGGGGAGAGTATGTATGTGATGAGGGGTGAGGGTATGTGTGATATATTAGGCGCTACAGGTACCATTGTCTACAATAACAACTGAGTTATGTACAGTGTTAGAAACCGGTTTAGTTTGTGTAACTTGGTAGGAACTGGTTTAGGTTGTCAAACCAGTTTGGTTTGTAGTCAGACAGGTTTTGTCTAGATGATATTAATAGGTTATGCTGTACCAGTGATCTGTCTCTCTCCTTCAATTATACTTTGTGCTATCTGGGACTCAACTGGTTTGTATATGTGTGCGGCACCAGCTATAGCCTGGATACTACAATTGGTGACGAGAGTCTTCAGGCGTCCCAGCTGTCTGGAAATAGGAGGGTGATGGACTGACTCCAGCTAAATCTGGTATGGCGATTCATGGCTTAGTAGGTCAGTTCAATGAAGAGATAGAGGACTGGACGGCCTATTGTGAACGGTCCAGTACTTTACTGCTAACGACATTGAGGCTGATGAGAAGCGTCGATCACTACTCAGTGTCTGTTGCTCCCACATCTATCTATTGGTTCGTAAAGCCGACTTTAGTCCTGCAGGCCATGCGAGCAGCTAGCTACTTTAGGAAGAGACCACGTGAGTAGGCTACTGTCAGTGTTAATAAGGCATACATGTGGTCAGTGGGTCACCATTTGCAACATGATATAACTCGGAGCTGGTTACTAATGGCAGTGGTGACATTCGGAAGAGCTACCTTCAGAAGTGAGCTGTCACATAACATGTCCCTCTTTGTGCCCCAGTGTATACTGTGTACCAGGACCTGTATATACCTACATGTGTGCATTGCTTGCAGGGTGCAGGCAATGGCTGCTGATCTATCTTGCCGCCATGACGAAGGGGGGGGGGGGTGTCTTTGTCAAGTGAGCCAGTATGGACAAGAGTCTAGACTCACAGGTGTGTGCATGGGTAGATCTACATATTATTTTTGAGTTCTTCATAATGGACTTAATGTATTCACATCAGCTAATGACATTCATATTTACCCCCCCCCCCCCCCCCCCCCCCCCCCCCCCCCCCCCTGTATCTGCTACTGGTCTTAATCCTCAACAAACAGTGGTTGCTCAGTTCCTGATCACTTTTTGTCCACCATGCCATAAATTCCCCTCAACAATTTGCAAGCAGTGGCGTAGCGAGGGTGTTGGGCGCCCGGGAGCAAAATGCACTAATGGCGCCCTTTCCCCCCAGGCCCAAGACCATTCACCCGAATACTGGGGGGGGGGGGGGGGGGGTCCCCCTTGCGTTTGGCCGAATACACGAGCGGGGGGGTCCCCCTTGCGTTTGGCCAAATATACGAGCGGGGGGGGGCAAGGAGGGGTCCCCCTTGCGTTTGGCCGAATACAAGCGGGGGGGGGGGGGGGGGGGGGGGGGGTGGGGGGGGGTGTCCCCCTTGCGTTAGGCCGAATACACGAGCGGGGGGGGGGGGGGGGGGGGGGCCTGCTGCTTAATTTCTTGTTCCAAAATTCAGCTCCAATTATACGAAAATAACAATTTAATCAACAGTATGCATGGTCTTGCTGTTTCTAATCAATAAACATAAGAGCATTAACATAAGCCTTTCCTCGGCTTATTATCCGGTACGCATTGCAATGGTATATATAGTAAACATCTAGGCATTTTGGCGCCCCCCTTAGTTCGGCGCCCGGGGGCAATTGACCCCCCTGCCCCCTCGCCACGCCACTGTTTGCAAGCACCCAGAAATTACAGGCAAGCAATATGAACACCTAGACATGTTTCACAGCCTGGTAACAGGTGTGAAGGAGGGTGTGCCCTGGACATCATGAATGCCTGCAACGTGTAATGGTCAGATTTGCTCAAGGATGAGTGGTGGGTGTGGGGAGGAGTATGGGACATGGAGAATGTGTTGTCCACGCTCCATGATTGCAATGCGCATGCGCTAGAAGCGGTTGGAGAGGACTTGAGCTGAACGTACACGTACACGTAAGTCGGTTCTTGTACATGACTGTTATGATAGTATCACAACCACGAATTAGATTAGATAGCGGTATGAATGAAAAACATTCTTTGGGGAGGCGGTGATGTCTGCTCCATACGGTGTTCTGTACGTTTTAAGCGCCCGATGCAAAAGAAGAAGGGGGGGGGGGGGGGGGGGCCCAATACATCAAGAGGGTCGCTTTAACGATTTCATGCCAGAAAGCCATAAATACGGGTTCTGCCCAATAGCGTGCCAGCTGCCTCTCTCTGTTCAACAGTTTTGTCTTACGACTCGTAGGAGGTTGATTGGAAACTTCGCTGACTGGCATTTGTCTGGCTATCTAAAACTACAAACCGGTACCGTTCGATAATTAGTTTCAAGACACACCCTATGTCTAAGTGTGCCCCACGGTTGTTCTGCATAGGCAATAGGTTTGATATTTGGAACAACCAATAAAATTTGCGGTACTTGCTCAAAAATGGCGGCTTCAGAGCTCATTAACATTCAAGCACAAACCTTCCACATCTGGCACATACAGTGCAGACAAACAGGCCATCGGTAGTTAGGTAAACGTATGTACTATCTTCAATGTATCAAACGCATGTGTACGCTGTTACAACGTCGATGCACCACGCGTTGCGCAACCGAAGGCTTTTATTGGGCACGATCGGTTGTGTTGTTATCTGGCTTTCGCTCTCCGATTCCTCCCTTATAAGTGCCCTTCGAAATAATACAGGAATGAGAGCATTCACTGGTAAGTCGAAATATTCTTTTATCTTTAGGTGCCATATTTTCCACAAGTGAGGATGGCTCGAACATCGTACTACACCAAGTCATGAATAATGCACATTCGTGCCATATTACGTATATAGAGTGTAAAGATGGTCGATTTATTCAGGTATGTGGGTGCAGGCTACAAAAACTTCTTAAAGCTAAGGGCAAAACAGGGCAACGAAAGCCACAAATATTCGTTCGCTCCTATTCAAAGGACTTAATGACAGTCTTCGATATTGACGTTGCAAGTGATGCTGTTGAGATCCACCCCCAGATGTTTTGCATTGTGTAATAAGACATTGTTAGGGCAAAGGGGTGTCAAACCCCATACAAGTGCACACACACATACTGGATACGTGTAAAGTATGGTTATAACTCTCCAATATATGTACATGTGCCAAAATAAGTAGGTGTGCAAGGCTTTCTGTACACTTATAGACGACAAGGCACTTTTAAGCCTGAATGGACAAAATGCTACACTAGCTGATCACTTTGATTGTATAGCCCTAGCACCACCACCAGTTGTGTAGCAAGGCATCCATGCATACCCAGCCTTGGCACATGTACAAGTAATATTGACATCTGTGATGAACACTGATTTTTTTTTAATTTTTTTTTAGTAGTTCCAAAGAGTAATAATAATACATAATATACAGCATCATACATTTACATAGAAATTTAATTAAATAATTTAAAATAAGCAATATCTATTGTGCAGGTAGAAGGGCTTCTCTTGACACCAGGTCAAGAGGAGGTTGAGTAGTAGACATACAATGGCCGATGTGAGAGTGTGCTCCTCGAATACACATCACTGAAATTTGCACTGAGTAATGAGTAGGCAAGGCGGCATCTCAACCACATGATGGTTAAGCTATAGGCCTGGTTCCATTTAGCAGAGAGCAGAGAGGCCAGGCGCTTATAGCTTGTTGTGGCTTGAGGCCCAAGGCCACCAGTGCAAGAGAGAACAAGAGGAGTAAAAGAGCCATGTTCAACTGCACAGATACGTTGGTCCTATTTCCTCTTTTTCTCGTTTTCATGGCTACGGTAGCAAGTAGATAGAGAAGTCTTTTGATTCGATGGGGCGTAAGGATTAAAAACCTTCACATCAAAAAATGCCTGTTCGAACCAACTCCCCCAAAATCCATCTGCTGCAATATCCAATCGTGCTCCATCCTGGATATTTGCTGAGAGTCCACTCATGACCTCACCTGTCATGGGTTGTAGATGAGGCTCTGTGGACACATTGTGGCACACTCCTGACAAGAGAGAAGCTGTTAAACCCCTGATTTCATTGTGTCTGACTGATGGATACCCACCCTTAGGGCATGACAGCACATTTCAACAGAAAAGTGGGTGCCACAAGCACAATTTAGTGGAGCATTCGCAGGACTCCAGCCATAACGTAAAGCCAAAGCATGCTGATGTATCCAATGCAATTTGTATAGCTGTATTGCAGCAGCCAATCCAGCTGCCATGTCACATGTGTGTGTAAGCAGTGCATCTCAGCACATAACCAAGTGCCCCTGTTGTTATGACTTGGCCTGTCTACAGAACAGAGCAGTAAAACTACCTCCAGATATGGCAAACACACTTCTTGGGATGTCATGGTGTGCTGTACATTGTGTGGGCAAGGTATCAGAGCTGGTGACTATGATACACATGAGTGTAGTCAGTTCAGCAAACTACAACAACCATATGGTTGATTGGATTCACTACCACACACTTTACAGGGTCAATTCACTCCAAGTTTAACAACCTAAAATTAAATCAGTACATGAC
This sequence comes from Spongilla lacustris, assembly GCA_949361645.1. Taxonomy (NCBI): domain Eukaryota; kingdom Metazoa; phylum Porifera; class Demospongiae; order Spongillida; family Spongillidae; genus Spongilla; species Spongilla lacustris. The sequence continues at coordinate 15,788,882 of OX442415.1, forward strand.
CCAGTTGAAAGGAACATTACCCCTCTGTATCACACAAAATCCATTGTGCCACACCAACACAGAAGAACGAAAAGCAACTAAGCAGAATATATTTTTAAAAAACCTACATGAATAGATTGTTTATCTATAAAATGGCGTCAACCGTACATTATAAAGCGAATATTCAGAAGGCAAATGCTTAAAGTAGAAAATATGGCACCCGTTAAACTAACAAATAAACGTTCCAAAAACTTACGACCGTTGTTGGTTTCAAATTTCAAGTGACTTTATCAGGGCGGAATCGTCAAAAAACGGTCACTTCTCGTCCCTAGTCACAAAACACGCACCGACAACTCGCGCTTGGATATAACGTCCTGTTCGACGGCATAACACATGCTTTATATCGTTGATATCGCCATTTCTCCTATATTTCATAGTGAAATAATCGAGGCTCAACGTCTACAGGAGCTGCTCCAAATGACCCTTTTTGTGGACATGTTTTAGTTGCTATGGGCGTAATGAGTTCCGTTGCTAGGTACTTATTATTCATACGGTGAGGGCCTATTGTCCAATTTTGTACGTATTGTAACAACCGTGGCCCCGAACAGCACTGACTACGAAGACTCTAAAGCTTAGCTGAAGCCTCATACTACTGGTCCTTATAACTGGTTAAAACCTCAATAGGGCTTGTAGTCTCGTACCCAGACCCAAAATGATCGCTTACAGTATAACATCACCTACAGAGGGTCTGGGAATGAAGTCGTTTTTATACTTTACAATTGGAAATGGTTTTATATTTAGGAACCACAGTATAAAAAGAGATTACTGTAAAGCACTGAATACATCTTTGTTGTGGGAAATGGTTCTATGTTACGGAATTTTGTGGAACCAATCAAATTGCAGCGATTTGTGACGTATACATTCCAACGCCATGGCCATCAGCTAATTGCATTTCTAGCATACCGATCGCAAAATCACACCCAAAGTGTGATCGGAAGGTATTTCCGAGTCAGCGTTAGACCTAGTAACCAGCCATAACACCATAATGGTGTTATGGCTCTTGCGTCAGAACGACTACAGTAGGTTACTTAACTCTTTGCCGAAGCCAGCATGAGGCTAGAAGGCATTTTCCGCGCGTGGTTTAGCGTTACTGTCTCTTTGTCTCATCCACTGTACTGTAGTAGCTTCCTTACTCCTTGGACCAAGCTCTTACTTCTACGATTGGTAGGTCTAGGCTGGCCACCTGACGATACTTGCCATCTTTGGCCGAAGCCACAAATTATGTACGTGCGGGGTGCGCTCTCATTGGAAGATGCCCTTTCAGACGGCTGGACTTTGCGATCGGGATGGCCACTAAAAGCGAGGAATCCCTTATGCGGATTAGGGCTTAGCACGAGAAACAATTACCCAGTGTTGTCTCCGAAGACCCATGGATAAACCACCGACGTCGGACGGGACCGACTAGACCTGGCACACTGCCCAAGTATTAAACCAACCCTTAGCCTAAGTCTTCGATTTTTACAATTTGCGACCACCCGCATAGGCCATAATTGATTTCGTGACGCAGCGGAACATTTGTGACGACATAAAAGTTATGTAATTCTCAACATTCCAACGACATCCCAAGAACCATTTTCATTCAGTACGTGACGTTATACTTGTAATAACCTGGACCTCAGGGAGACGGAAGTCCAGGATGGGGCACGCAGAACGTGATGTCGACGCTACCAAGGTCACCAGCCGATAGGACAAACAACTCCCATCACACACGTGCGAACATACAATATATACATGTGAGAATGTTCTACGGCCGGCTGCGGCAGGCTTGCGCCCCGACCGGCGCGGCCCAGACACACAAAGGGGTCGCCACATTGTCCCGTTACTACAATACTGTCGTACATTTGGGTCTGGGTACGAGACTACTAGTACGGCAGTAGCGGATGGTAATCACAGTACTCGGTCAGATAAAGACTCAGATTTGAGGTATGCGATAATTGCATGTTATGGTAATTGTGATGGTGATGGAGGATGCACAGCGAACGATGAAATGAGCGGGTCAAAGTATGGGTTACTCGGCATTCAAAGACAAACAGTTCCGAATCATCGTAGACGTACAACTGGATCGGGATGTCTTCGTATGTCTTCCTACTGGGCATGGGAAGTCACTTTGTTAAGCCGTTCTGCCTTGTGTATTTGATCGCGATCGAGGAAGGACAACGAGCGAAGCGTTGTTCGGGAACTTGTGATCCTTTCTCCTCTGTTAGTTGCGTTAATTAATTATTCAATTAATTGATTGCACTCGCGCTAAAGCGTCACTGCATTTCTCAATTAGTGCACATTGCGAATGCATATCAGGCTGGGGACGAGACTAAATAGGGCGTCAAAAAAGAACTCATTACCGTACCTATCTTTCAACCCGCACGGACGGCTTGTTATGTATAGAATCCAACCACCTAATCGATACAGAAACGTACGGCTGACATTCCTTTCCAAGAATATATTATAAAGTAGATTAGAAAAGCAACACAAATTAGTTACCGGCGGGTGCGGTTACTCGTTAATTAAACGGGTAGACATGTAATCGTTAACTTAAGCGCCCAATACAAAAAGAGAAGGGGGCTTTAAGTAAGCGCCCGATAACAAAAGGGTCACTTTAAGCGCCCGATACGCGAAACGTGTGGGGTGCTGTTCGCATCGCCCGATAGAAAAGTCAACTGTATCATTAGACACGGGTCACGAGATCTGTACATTTTACGGTACAGGCTATGCACCGTCAGTAAAGTGCTTCTCACAAAGGGAGGGAAAAATCAGAATGTCTAGTTTTTTTTTAGCTATAACCAAACATGATGTGGAAAATAAAATTACATTTTGGAATCAGCATGTATTTGCATCATCCTGTGAATTTATGTTGTGTCACGTGATGTATTTGCATCATCCTGTGAATTTATGTTGTGTCACGTGATGTGTTTTCGTTTCAGGACCACAACAAGTAACAACATAGGGTTAAAACAACATTTTTTTGTTTATTACTCATGAATTCACAACTGCACCATCATAGTCTGCATGTCCATGAGCAGTTTGATCGTTATATGCCCTGTAGTTATGGAGATCAGTTGAAGATTGTAAAAAATTCAAGGTGGGTAGCGGTTAAGGAAAAAAACTCCAGAAAAGTTCCGAGGTAAGGTTTAATTTTTTGTTCGTTACCTTGCAAAGTCCCTGTAGGTACTTCAATAAATTTTTGAAAATTAATATAAATGTATACCTTAACAGAGCAAAATGAATGCATCAAAAATATGCTTTTTCCAATGAAAACAGATTAGTATTTCAAAAGTTATAGCGTTTCAAACATTTAATCGCGGGTAACTAACAATGTACGCAATGTGAATGGACCACGATATAAAAAACTGACTGCTTGACTTCTCCATGCAGCTACTATAAAAGTATTCAAGATAATGATGCCATAATTGCATAAAATACAACATAGATACTCTTGATAAGGCTCACAGTGTCAAATACACATTGTATCTAAATTTAGGTCAATAGCCCATATTGTGATATTGTAAAGTTCTTTCCTACTTCGCAGCCACTCTTCCAATATGTAATAATTACTTTTGGACTTCTCTGATTGCTTTACACATATTATATAGCACATTGTGATGCTACCATAGCTGTTCAAAATACAGACCATTAATAACTGACTGACAATTGCTTAAAATATTATATATTCCTTTTACATTCCAAGGTATCTGGAAATTCAAATCAACTTCCTCTAGTGCCACACATTGCAACTTTTTTCTATCTTCCTCCTTAAACTAATCTCTTCTTATCTTTAGGTCTCTGTTCTTGTGATATAAAAATGTTGTTTACTAACTATTACAGATTTAACTATATTTTCTTACTCGTTCTGAGTGTGTGCGCACACAACCACTGCATTGTCCCATTACTTTTCCAACAAGGAACCTACTTTAATATTAGATGCTTCTATATTATGGTCGCATCACCCAACCCACTTTGACATATAATTGGTGCTGCACATGCCGACACCATACAAAATGTCACATGACATGATCCTCATACTACCGAGAACCTACATACAGAACAGGGACCAACTACCTATATAGCTAAGCTTTTGACTTTGAGCCTACTATATTTAGCGATGGTGGTGGGCCCTTACCATCTCAGGGGAAAAAACCTCACTGAAGTGAGGGAAAAAACCATGCCGGCTCTATTCAAACAAAATATCACGACATGGCATATAGCCACAACTAATATACAGTTGTATTAAGAATCATGATGCTTCCTGATCTGCTGCCACTGGCCTGCTTCTTCTCCAGATCTCTAGAAGCCTGTGCATAAGATATAACACCACTGGGGGGGTGACCATGCACATGACACCTAGTGGAATGCTCACACATCTGCAGAAACCATCTCTTATACCACATGGCACTATGCATATCTAACACTCATCAACAGCCCAACATAGAGGCCATGACATTGTATCCAACATACCAGGATATCAACACCCTTCAACAGCTATACCTTAACATACAATCTGTTGGCTACACTCAAACTGCATTCCTATAGGAGTAGAGCAAAGGGACCTAATGTGGAACGCACCCCTATTAAGGAACACTAAATCTCATTAAAAATTCAATCCAAATTATGGGTTTGCAATGACGGATCATACGCAAATCAATGAATCTGATTGACCCACCTAGTTGCTGGATAAATATCCTCCTCGAGCATTTGGCAAGCTAGGAGTGCAGCATTGTGCTCCTTTGCGACCTCCTGATTTCATTATAGTGTTCATGCGCTCTAATGCAGCGTTTTCTTCTAGAGCTGCTTTTCTTTTTCTTCGTCGCTCTTCTTTCTCAGCTATATCTCTCCTCTTCATATCCTCAGCAGCCTCGATCCATTGTGCTGAAGTCATGCACCGAGCTGAACCTTTCAAATGCTTAAATTGAGTACTTGTAGTAGGGATAGCGTTGTCCTGTGGATCTAAGCCTTCTCCATCTTAATTATCAGTGGTACTTTAGTTTCTGAACTTTGAGGAGAGGTCCATTCAGCATGCTGCACCTGCTCAGGACGTACTAGGATAAACTAATATGAATATATTGTCTTGAAAAATACGCTGTGTGGGCACCATCATATCACAATAATACAGCTATTTTTAATGACATGAGAATCCGAACTATAAGACTGTTTCAATAACTAACGCATACCTTTACGAATTTGGTGTGTATTAAATAGAGCTATCAAGAAACTCCTTGGCACACAAACAAAATAGATTGTCTATGCATTGAAAATACAAAAATTCACAGGACTCTGGTTAACATTGAAATACCAGGTTAAGTTATATTATGTCGAGCTCTAAGCAATCCAACAGTAAACACCTGTGCCGTTAAATGGACCCTTGGGCACCATCCAAAGTTCATGAAACTGTATCCTGGTATAGACTAAGACCTAATAAATATGGCAAACGCTTCCTCAAGTTGGCATCTTTAAAAACTAGGGAATGGCTAATCGCGATAGAATACTATAAAAATCAACGAGGAACACACAATTATGCCGAATGCTGCCTTACATTTCGACACCATTAGTGTATCATGCAACCCATTTTCTTCTTTAACCTAGTAATAAAGTCCTAAATACCTTCCAAATAACTTTACAAAACAGCGGCGGCGGAACCGGGGGGGTATTAACCCCACCCCTCCCCCCACCAACTTTGACCTTGAGTATGAATATTATTACGTAATGAATTTAATTACCAGCTGAATTAAAGTGATAAAGCGAACACGGACAGCATCCCCCCCATAGTTTTACCCCCCCCCCCCCCCCACTATAAAACACCTTCCGCTGCCCCTGTAAAACGCGTATCTTCTTGAGCACTCGTAGAGAAATCCGTAATACGGTCACAATTTTCGACGGAATTTAGATTACCAGTTTCTGCCTAAACATACACAATTTATTAAAGTACCTACTGTAGTTCATATATGAAACATTTTACTCTTATTCGTCATTGCGATCATAAGTTGCAATTTGCCAAAGTTAAAAATTCCATTATCGGATAGAAAAACGTTCTGTATACATTAATACCGCATCCGTGAGTAAAGTAGCCGTTTTTGGGGGAAGTAAAAAAACTAAAAGGTCCGCTGATGGGTATTTTTGTTTTCAAATACAGTAATGTGAAAGTACAACTCTTGAGACAACATTGGATGCATTTTGTGAGAGATCATTCAGCTCGCTGGATGCTACAAATGCGGCGATATAAAAGGGGTCCATTCCGATGAAACCTTAATTCATCATCATAGAAAAATGGCAATAATCACATTGTATAAGCCAAGTTGAACTATTACACATTTCAATCGATTTTCAGCCGTAAGCGATGTATTTTTTTAACTGTGTGCATGTGTTCTATCGTGTCTAAATAACTCTATACATTTCCGCGTGCGTTTAAACTTAGATGCTTTTCACGATGTTTTGCGAGTCTTCATGCACATGTAATTTTAATTATTAGGGAAACTAAGAGCTGCATTGATATAAATGGCTCATGTATGCTTATGAATTTACAGTCAAGAAGGGAAGGGGTGCAAAATGATAAAATGATAAGTGTAGTACCGCAATATGCCTATTTAAAGTGTGTGCATCAAAACTGCGATCGTTGCAGCTCTCATAAATTATAATGTGAACATAGTATAAAAGGTTACTCTACTTATTTTACAACCAGTACCTGTGATTTTATTGCTAGCGGATCTTTTAGGTTTTTAGTTTCCCCTAAATTTGTACCCACTTAACTCACGGATGCGGTATTAAGGTATTATCGTCCACTTTGACGTCACAACTGATTACATGTATCGTAATGATAACGCAATGGCTTCTGGTGCATGCAGCAGTTTCCAAGTCTTCTGTGATTCTGTTTCAGGTACTTGTTCATTCCAGAACCTACCTGATGCATACAAACATGCATTGTGGGGTACCAGAAATAGAAAGCGAAGAAGTTTGGAGGTAGAAGGCGTTACTGTGGTTGTACAAGAGTGGTCGAGCAAGGGGAAGGCCAATGAAGGGTTAAGAGCCTTTCCATCACGTAGGAGAGTTTTCGATTCTACATGTACATAGGGTTTGATGTTTGTTAAATACGAGTTCGTGTACATTTCGCGCTAAGTACACCCATGCAAATTTTGATTCAGTTGATGAAATGCTATATAGCCAAACACTGAGTCGCCTGTTGAGAACACAAATTAACAGGCATTCATTACTGATACAGTTTAAGAGTTATTCCCGACAAATCACAACAACGAGTCATCACTATAATTAATCAAAATTTCTATATCTGATAATGGAATTTTGAACTTTGGCAAATTGCAACTTATGATTGCAATGAAGGATAAGAGTACAATGTTCCATGTATTAACTACAGGGACTTTGCAATGTAACAAACAAAAAATTTAACCTACCTCGGAAGTTTTCTGAAGTTTTTTCCTTAACCGCTACCCACCTTCAATTTTTTATAATCTTGAACCAATCTCCATAACTAGAGGGCATGCAATGATCAAACTGTTCAGGGCCGTGCAGACTATGATGGTGCAGTTGTGTTGTAAATTTGAATTACGTTCATGAGTTATAAACAAAAAATGTTGTTTTAACCCTATGTTACTTGTTGTGGTCCTGAAACGAAAATGCATCACGTTACACAACATAAATTCACAGGATGATGCAAAAATACATGTTGATTCCAACAATGTAATTGGTGTTTCAATACAGAGTTATGGCTAAAAAACTAGACATTCTAATTTTCCCCTCACTTTGTGAGAAGCACTGTATTATAAATATAATGGATACAGTGCCGGCTCGCAAGAGCAAAGTCACACCTCGCAAGAGTGAAAAATAAGGCATATTCATCGTGGTGTTAGGAAAGCTGTTGGTGTACGCATAGATCTATGGTGTAAGTAGCGCAACCATTGGTGTACGTAGCAAACCCACCTGTGGTTGACTTCTCCCAGCTCTAAATGAAATTCACTGTTCATAGGGCTTTGTAATCCGCCCCTTTTTAATATTAATTTCCTTCTCTGCGCCCTGCCTACCTGTACTTCTTACCTCGTGTACGTACATGTAATCTTAATAAGAGTTTCAACCTTGCTTTGTTACCTTGGTGGTGGGATGGACACTCAACCCAAAGAAGGAAAGTTTGAATAATGCACCATACTGTCCCTTCAATTTTACCTCATGCACATGTTAACTTTCTTTCAACCCGAACAGTGAATTTCATTCAAAAGGCAAACCTTTTGGACCTTGGAATCCTAAATTTGAGTATGTAAACATGTTAACATCATGACTGACTTATATAGCACTTACTCTTGGTTCTCCTTTTTATCACTTCATTATAAACTCCTATGCATGTCCTGCAAAACCAGTAACGAGCTTTGGGTTGGCATTTTAGTGCCACACAGCAAAGATGATACCAGCATAGACAGAGCTCACAAAGTACTGATGGAGACTCATCAGCATCATGATAGCAACATTTGAAGGTGAAATAGCAGTTTGCATTTTTTTTAGTTGCACTGCTCCAATAACTGTTTGCCAAGCATCCCTGCTAAAGTACTTCCGAATGAGGTGTATGTCAACATTTTCGTCCAAAACAGCATCAGTTATCTCAGGGCTGATCTCAACTTCATTTTTGTTCAATCATTTGTTTCCCATCAAGGACTGCTAATGCAATTTCCTTTTCAACAAAGATCAGTATCGTGACCCCGCCACTCGCCCGCCTAAGTCAGTCCACAACTACCGTCGGTCATACATGCGCAGGCACCAATGACTGAGTCGGTCCATTAACCGCAGTTAACCTACGGCTAACTTACATTTAATGGACTCTCCTGTACGTGATACGGCAGCGCTAACCCCACTACCCCCGCATGCCCCACGACCTGTCCCTAGCAAGGGTTAGGCATGGTGTTGGGCCCATCCCCCTGGCTCGCGTCCTGATCGACCCCGATAGGTCGCCCTCTTTCCCTAAGACTGATGCGGGAATGCTTGGGGGAGCAAGGAGGAACCTACTGGAATGCCCAGAGGGGTGGCCCTCTGCCACACCCTCCGCCAAGCCATTACGTACCCTTCTTGGACCAAAGACCACAAATTCTAAACATCTGCAACTTGGTGCATATAACTGATGCAAATAACACTCCCCTATTGACTCACTCTGTCAAGCACAAAGACGTCCTGCCACGCCTTGCAGCACATCTTGGGGGTATGCACATACACTGTGTAGGCTCTGCCAGCAGCCCAGTGTCTTTATCAATGAATCCTGAATGCCACAAACTGCCGCTGTCATTGCCGCTCCAATTCTGAAACTGTGGCCAGAGTACAACCTCGCATCCAATCCCGCCTCTGCCAATGCTGAACGATACATCCATACTTGTATTGGATCACACAACCATAACAGAGATGAACTATTAAACCTACTATTTTCCTTTATAGCTGTATGAAGCTTTGCAAATGGTTTTGGCTTGGTATTCTTTGCATTCTTAGATGGCAAACCAACCACTGTGACTTCATGCCCCTTTGGTCAGCCTTACTTTTGAAGAATTGGTGGAATCTTTATGCCTACACAATTAATTTCACACCACACATTGCATTGATTCCCCAATTTAACTTACTCTGCAAGCAAATTTCACTTTCTTCAACACTTTTTTTCAGTTTGCCAAGTTACATCTTCTTCAATGTCACTGTACATGTAGCATAAAATTATATGAGCATACATACCCTCAATGTTCATTGTATCATCTTCCACTGGAATCTCATTTACAATTTCACCTATAATTATGATATGCATTGATACTACATACATGCATAAACAGCACAATTTTATCTTCAGTATCAGTGATTTCATCAGCTATAGCACACTGTCAAATGATGCTCAATACAACTTATATGTACCTTGACTAGTCTGATGGTTACTTAATGTGCAGTCTGTTACATTGTGAATTGGTACATCAATGTTATTTTGATGATCTGCATGTATCAAAAATTATATGGAACTTAACTCTTTGACCGCCAAGTGCATATATATATACTAAAAATTAATTCGCGTTAACCGCCAAGTGCATATATATATGCACACATATAGAAAACCAGTCTGTGTTGCACGGTTACACGCTCCGTGTACCAATAAGCCCTAGTGGCATAGAGCTATGACCGGAGCGTTGGTTTTTAATTGAAAGGAAAGCGGGAACGAACAGCTGCAGGTGTACACGTAATGGCGTCTCTATCGTCACCAGCAGCTTCGAATTAGCACCCGCCTTTTCTACTAAAACATAGGCGAGCGAAGCTTTTTAAAACGTCTGGACGTTAGATGTAACAACAAGGGATAGAACTATGGTGTTTTTATCGACTGCTTCGTAATATACACAATATACGGCTTCGAATCCCTGCCCGCTTCGCTCGACCTAATTCGGGTCTTGTTAGCTGCCGATTGTTTTCAAGCTAGTACACCATATATCATAACAAACATCATAAAACCCTCTTCTATCATAGATAGTATCATTTTAAGGAGGCTAACCGCGAGATTCTTCGAGAACAGCGACTACTAAGCAACGGCCGTACGGGTAGCCATAATTAAAAACATTACTGGCAAATAATCAATTAACTACGTTATCCGTGTTGACTGTCAAAGAGTTAAAAAGACCTCTGCTTGCATACCTTTCACTTTCTCTAATTCCACTTCTTCAACAGTATCTTGTGAACTGGTACATCAATCTTACTTTGATCTGCATGTATCAAAAATTGTATACAACTTTAAAGACCTCTGCTTACATACCTTTCACTTTCTCTAATTCCACTTCTTCAACAGTATCCTATATGCACACAATGACGGAAAAAAACAAAACAATTTACACACTAAATGGGGACATAAACATACCTTTTCCTGCTGTTTGACCTTCATCTCTTTATAATGTCGCTCAATTCACAATGATACAAAGCATGCATACATCATACCATAAACAAGTGTGACACTCAATTGTTGTTCTCATGCGTAAATAAGTCATTCCAACAACTTGCATCGACCTGAAATTCTGAATGTGAACTTTCAGAGGCCAGCGAAGCTAACTTTGTTGTAATGGTGGAGACTTTGTGAAACTTTTCAAACTGCAATACAGAGAGAAGATTTAAATCAAGTGCATGCACAAAATATAATTTAACTTACCTGAGACAATACATTATTGTGTTTTTCTGGAAGTGGAACAACACTAACTAGTGCAGAATTTGACCCTTAGTCAAAAACACACACTGGACTCATAATACTGCATAGTCTAATGTTGATCACAAATGCATTCATCAAATAGATCTAGTCCAAGGTTCTCTCTCGCAAAAAAATGTGGCAGCATGGCAATTTCATTGATACCCATAAGTGACAGCATTTTTAAATATATGGGTGGACGTAACCCCCATTTTGACTTCATATATTTCGGAGTTACACATATGCATTGCTATTACAACCTGCTTCCTGAGTTTAAGCTGTTTGTTTCAACAAACCTGTAAGCAAATGGAGTGAGATATCGCATATACTTGGCTGAATATGCATCAGCAGCGGAATGAAATGTTGTAGGAACCTTTTGTGAACAGAAAGCAGCTTTGTGGTCTCATTCGCATCTCAATACTCTCAAAATCAAAAAGAACTTGTCCACAAATTCTTCAAGTGAGGAATATCGTGAGATTATAGGCTTAAGTTTGGCATTAATACTTTCTACTCTATTGTTTGTAGTGTTGAAAAATTTCCAGGGGTGTATTTAAAACCCATTGACAAATGATCTCTAATTGAATGCCACTGCTCATTAAAATAGTTCAACACAGCAATAGGAGCAAGCATTCACCTGAAAGTTGTGGTATAGGTCCAAGTATTCATCCTCATCATGTGCATATGCCATCTGCTGCATTATCTCAAGACAGAGATTTCGTTGTCCACTAGTTATCCCATTTTTTCAAGGGTCACTTCATGTCAAAATGAGCACAATGTATGAAACAGACAGATCAGAAGTCTAGCTGATGGAATCTATGCAGAGAATACTGATTTTCTTGTCAGTCATGATAACATGAACACATTCCCATGAGGAATTGTGCTTTTTGAACAGATCAACCATTTTTGAAAATGTACTCTCTGTTTCTTGCAACACCATAAATGCTGCTACAATTTCACTCTGTCCATTGCCATCTTCAACCAATATTGTAGTGTACTTGTTGTACCTGAGGTGGCCCTGCACTGACTCAAGAAGCTTGGACTTTAACTTAATACTCACATCTGACCACACACATGAAGGCAGCACCTCTGCCAATTCATCGCTGTTCTCGTGGAACGCGTCCTGTAAAATTGTCTGCACAAGAACACAGAAGATGCGTATGTGCATGTCAGCTCATTGCCGGCATGTATTATTTGTATACTAATCAAGGGTACAACATCTTTCGCTTGTGGGGAGTCACTTCGCCCTCGATCCGAGTTAGATGTGCTGACTATAAAAAAGCATGAATTGGTGTAAACAATACCACTTTAAAAACAACTAGCTTACATGTACAATCCCTCATTGTAGTTTTGAGTTCATTCATGGTCTTATTGATCTCATCAATACGGTCGAAGACGTTGTCGAGCAAGGTGAGCCTATCTTCCAATTCCCTTACTTGCATCCTTAAAGCAGACCAATCACCAGCCGACTTTTGAGACTGTTGGACAGACATTGCACACATGCATGCATTGCAAAAACTATGAGTCAGCATACACATTTCACAATGCACATTTAATGAGCTTGCAATCCCGCCTTTTTACAATACGATACCCAAGCAAAATGCCTAAGAAATACTTTCTCCATTCGTGCGATTGTGCAAGGTGCAAGTGACGGTATACCTTTTCGTACTCAACTGTACGAATACATTGGATGATATACGGTGTGGAAAGTGAGGCTACAGTACCAGAAACAGCATCGACAACTACGCAATGGTGAATTCTTAAAATCACTCATTGATTCCCAATCTGAAACTAATCATGTGAAAAATCCAGCCCATAATCAAACAAGATTTGGTGCACATTTTCCAAGCATAATCTAGTGGAAAATCTGCCAAAGGATTAAAAATCTATGCTAAATCAAAAACAGGTAAAAAATTGAGCATGAAATCATTCGTGTGATTTAGAATCTAAATATTCTTAATTTGATTTCAAATAATAAGCAACCAAATATATCAATTGTAAAATCATTCTCACAATCAAATAAGATTCGATGCGTTTTTTCCCTGTGGGCACTTCATATTAAGTAATTAGTTATGTGGCTTGGTTAAAAAGTACCGATATGCATGCTGCAAAGCACATATGAGTTCTGTCTTGTTCACACGAAAGTTACTCGCGATTGCTGTCTCGTTTAACCACATAACTAATTACTTATGCCGTGCATATTATTTATGCTGTACTCGGAGTCATGTAACTGGCTGTTGCTGATACTGTACATGTAGGGTTGATACATGTAGGTTTGATGTGTTACAGTTATTGGTGGTGCAACCAAAAAAATGCTGTTGTACACTGTATATGTACAGCTATAGCTATTGGGGCTTTTCATGCAGAATAGTGCCTTAAGATGGAGGGAGGTGTCTTAAGGTGGAGGGAGGTGCCTTAATGAGGGAGGTGTCTTAATTATATATTGTTTCCTTCATTTTTTAATGGACTATCATTGTCAGACATTGGGTACATGTACATGTCCTGTATACACAATGGAAGGACCCCTCCTGCTAGCTGACACCCCTTCGAACTAACAGAAAATGACCTAGTATATGTTGGCGTTGTTTCTGGCATTCCTGGTTGTCTGTTCAGTGAAACTATTTTAAACACATCCCCCATTTGATACAAAAAGTGGGGGTGTTAATGGGTGCCTGTGTGTTCGGGCTGCATGAGATGCCTATGTTTGGTGTGTGTTTGTGTGTGTGTTGTGTTTATGTACAATGTGCAAATGTGTGTGTGTGTGTGTTGTGTGTGTGTGATAAAATTTAATATTGTTCCTAGGCTTCAAAATGGAACGTATACAACTCCCTAGGTATGTGATTGTTGTTGGGCCTCAGAACCCTATAACCTTCACTATTTATGGCTATTGTAGAAAAGTAAAGCAAACAGCTTCCGAATCTGGTGCCAAGAAGATGCAGTCTTCTACAGCAACATCATATGTGGGTGTTTGAGTGGATATTATCTGTCATCCTTATTGATCAATGCATATACTCACACAATTTTTCGAAAAGTGATATTCAGCTTGCATACAATTACATGTATAATTTATTTGATTGGTCATGTTTATAGTTGCATGGTAATGTGATGATCTGTTGTCATGACAGCAGCAGCAGCAGCAGCAGGAGGACAAAAAAGTGCTACGTAAGTTTACCACATCCAATGTTGTACATGTACACCAGAGAATGGAAGTAGTTTTATTCAGAAACATGTACTCACTTTGCATCCATAACGTGACATGAAATTTAACGACAAGAACAAATCAATTGGTAGAAGACCCCTCTCATGATTTCATTACTCATGCTGTTATTTATCTTACATTTGTAATGAGTGGTGATTATGATCTGGTGTATATATCAGTTTATTATTCTATCATTCCACGGCCTAAGGATATGGATTTTAAATTTACTATACAGTATTCAAAAATTGCGTTAAAACAATCTTTAACCTGATTAGGGTAATTTGGACCTTGTGAGAATAGTCATAATTCTCCGCTTTGCCTTATGTGTTTGGTGCAAATGCCATTCCCTGTTGGAGGGAAAGGTTTACAAGCATGCAGTCCTATTGCCATTTGTTAAGCAAAGATAAATATATCTATTACATTGTGTGTATTCTTCTGCAGAGAAGGATTCTGCATTGCCTGGACCTCGTGTTGTTGGAGGTATGTAAGCCTGTCCATGTTACCATGCATCTGACTTGCAGTAATGTAACCATTTCAACTTGGAAAACTAGATCGGCTGGAAACTACGGTGCTGTCTTCCTATCTCCCTTTATGGGAATTTAAAACCTGCTGGTTAATCGGGGGGTATCTGACACTATGAGCGATTTTGCTCCGAATGTAGCCATTGAATACTTACCAGCTGCTGCGCAATGAATGATGAATAAAATATTTAAAAACTATTAATTAATATAACCTTAATATAAATGGTGTCAACAGCCAAATCTGGTAGGGCTATAGGTTCCGCCGGCCCTGAGTAGGTGCTTGAATGGTGAGGTACTAAAAAAAGGAGTGGGTACTATAGTGGCCATCCATCCATTTGACACAACTATTTTAGCTCAAATACTTGTAAGAAATTTGGAAGGGTTGTCTTTGAAGGCTGTCCTTCCCCAGTAGTAAATAGCATGTAGGATTTGTACTGTCATGAAATCATTACTCTTGTGTTGTGAAAAAGATCACAATGTTCGTTCCTGTCCAAAAAAGTATTAGCATTTATCTTTCTGAACTGAGATACATGATGCATTCGTATTAGTTATCCAATGTTGTTAAGCAAAAATAAATGTATCTATTACATTGTATGTATTGTTCTGCAGAGAAGGATTCTGTATTGCCTGGATCTCATGTTGTTGGAGGTATGTATGCCTGTGCGTTACCATGTACCTTTAGTTCCACTATGCCTGGATGGCAGTGCGAGACTTAACTCACGACATTTGTATGGCCAAACGGCCACTCAATTATGATATTGGGTGGCCCTTTTCAGGATTTGGTCAGCCACTTTTGTATTTTTACTCTGGTTTGAACTGCATGTAATCATGGTATACAATTGTGATACATTATACACATAAGTACAGTGCATGTAAGTGATGCAACCTTATTATACCATTCAGTTGTCTAAAGCATCTGACTCCTGGACATCCTCGCCAAAAATACTGTCCCATTCCCCAAGCAATTCAAATGGCTCTGCCTCAGAATCAGATTCTGACTGCTCAGAAACTGACTGATCTGCTACATGCGCACTAGGGACTATCCCTTTCTGATTCAGTCTTCTTATTTTGTTCTCCCACCACAAATCTATAGCCTTATCAGGATCAAATCTAGTCTATCATGCTCACTGTAAGCAGATCATTCAGGGTGTCATTGGTTAGTGATGTTTGTTTATCAGACTTGATTATCTTTAGCTGGGAAAACACTTTCCACTTTTCCGTTTGATGCAGGAAGTGAAAATAATAGTTCTGCCAGTGAAAGTACATTTGTCCACTCAGATGCGCATGGCGCATAAAACAATCTCCACCACACAGCATGGTAGTCAGAAGTTGATAGCGATATGTACTTAGTAGAGTACTGCAGTATGCCTTGAAATTCACGTAAAATTTCATCCACATCAACTCCAGCTGATATTAGTGGTACAGAAAAATGCTTAACAATGTGATTATTAGCAATTAAAAGCAGATTCTCATCAACAATCTTTTGCCAGCCCTGTGTAGCTAAAAAAAAGATGATGTCTTTGAGCTGTTGAATGTCAGATCAAGAGAGCCTAGCCTGTCAATGATGTTAGGACAGTACTCCTTGCTGTGACTTTCATAGTACGTTTTTGGTGCTAAAAAAATTTTCAGCTCTTCACATTGGTACACAGTTTTGCCACCTTCATCTTTACATTTTTCCAGTATGGAAGCATATGTTGGCCAATATTACAAATCAGTTGTACTCGAAGTATCTGTCTCTTTGGCTGCCATTAATACTGCAGTAAGGGCTTCTAGTATGTCTAGATGGTCATGCAGCATAACCTTGGACAGAATAGCACAAGGAGTTAGAATGTCAGAGAAAACTGCACAACCCAAAAGATACTTGGCATTTATGTATGTCCACTTTCAGTAATAACCCACGATCTTGGCTCTGTCTGCTGATTTAAAGGTGCTGTCTTGTGACAGTGAGGCAAGATGATTAGTATACGCTCCAAACTTGGAAAGAATGTGTTTCATTGCACCCAGTTTGTGTGCAATCCATTGAGAACCACTAGCTCTGATTGGCCTTTTGCCCTTGCATGCACTATCCATTGAAAGGCATTCCTTCAACTGATCAGTAATATCTTCAAGCTGTCGACATTTCTTCAGACTTTTCTCATAAAGGTAGTACAAGCGAAGCAGCATTTCATCAATTAGGTCAAAAGATGACCCCTTTAATGCATCCTTTATTGCTAGCTCAAGTCTATGGGCTAAGCACCACATCCAGAAGACCCAAGGAATTTTCTCTTCTATGAGACCTTTAAGTCCAGCATTTACAATGTTGCCTGAGGCTCAATCTGTTGCAACTCCAACTAGCTTACTGCAATCCTTCCCTGTAACAGAAGCAATTCCTACTGATCTTAGCGCTTCAGGGAAAACATCAAAGAGACGTGCAGAAGACACAGAAGATGGTGTGCTCACTTTAGGATAATACACCTCGGTAAGCACTTTCTCATTGACTCCATCTTTGTCAAACATCGCAACAAGAAACAGCTCACTTTCTATTTTCCCAGCATTAGTTGTGCCATCCAGAAAAAATAACTTCACTGAATTTAAACCAATAACCAGCTGCTGGCATTGAGACTCAGCAATAAAATGGGTAAATGATTTGGCTGCCTTTGCTGTCTTGTATGCTGCTGCTAGATTCACTCCATGGCGTTCGTCTAGCTCACATAAAGTTGGAAACTTGCGAAAAGATAGCTTTTCTTTTGCCAAATCAAAGGCTATATCGAATATCTTTTGTAATGCAACTCGATTTTCGTGAGATAAATGTGTTAGGGCAGTTACTATGGTGCATGACTGGTACTGGACTCACCTAGAGCAGCTGCTTTCTCTCTGCACAGTATCGACATCGCATGCTGCTGTTGATCACTCTTGGCATGATCCCTGATGGTACTTGTTCTAAGAGAGTCAGCACCAGTGATCCATCTATCACTGAAAATTTTTGTGCCAATTATTCTGCTCTTATATCTTGTGCATATACTACATTTCAGACGTTTCACATACACTTTCCCAGCAGATGTCTTCATCTCACAACTTATCCACGTTACAGTTTTCAACTAAATGATGCCATTTTTGTTACATTGCAAACGTCACTTTCCTTCTTTTTGCCTCTGCATCCTCAATACTGCCTTCTTCAGCCTGGTCTTAATCAATAATGTCACAGCCTCTTTTCATTTTTTAAATACATTAACAGCTATATTTGTTATTCCAATTAAAGATCACGCTGATTGGATCGTAATTAACCCTAACCGGTAGCATGCGTACCTGTCATCAGTACACCCCAGCCCTCTGTGTGCAATGAAAAGTTCGGTATGATTATCTGTATTGGTGACGATGCACTCGCATCGCGGTAAGATAATAGTTGGGCCTAGCCCGACCTTCACATTTTGACAGAAGGTCGGGTATCAAGCCTATACCTGGATTTGTACCATCTGATAGCGTATGTGGGCTATGTGTGATAATAGCCCACATACACTATCAGATGGGTACAAATCCAGGTATAGGCTTGATACCCGACCTTCTGCCAATACGCGGTAGTGTACTTTTTTACTCCATGAGCTTCCAGTAACCTGCCTTTCCTTGCCATACATTGCTTTGAGTGAATTTGCTCACTACTATAGGAAATGGCGGTTACTCCATATTGAGACTGTTGTACCGTTTTTTTTTTAACACGCGATCCATGAAATTTTGATACCAAAATCAACAAAAAGTGCGAACTGCCTCAAACAAAAAGTATTCGCTAGTGGGTTTTGCAGCGATATTTGTATTGCGTACGATAAAATGATCCTTTGGATGAAGATACACGTTATTTCTACATCTGCAAGTCTTAGGGTTGAGGCACGCTACGTTGTCAAAGACAGCGGGTCGAGCTCGTTGCTGAAAACTGTACTCTTTTTTCCCGCACATGATTGCTAGTAACTTATATCATCAGGTTGCTCATTCCTATGTCTAATAGTCAATGTACATACCTTGACCTCGAAACAAGTCTGTAGCCATTAGAAACTCGAGAAACTCGACAGATGCCCCGTTCCCAGACCATGGAGTTGGACACGCCACCACAATTAAAGTATTACCATCTATTTGTACATATACGGTACTATAGTAAAGCAAGCTGCATGCGTTTTGTTTTTTCCTCGGTTCCTCCTGACTTGTCCATATTGCTAAGAACATCTGTACTCTAAGGCAAGCTACTACGTGACCTTTTAAAACTTCAGACACGATTTTAGCTCCTACCTGTAATTTGAAATGGTTACGTCATGGAGTACAGAGGAGACCCATCTGTTTCCTGGGAAAATCCTTGTGCTTTAGACTCTCCTAATTTGCACAGAATACTCCCTGTAGCTTACTTGCACGTTTAATGATAGCAACTGTCCGTAAAATGTAGCAATCGACCGATATATCAATTACAGTAGCAGCCCATACCCGGCCGAGTGGGTCGCAACAGGATGAGTCAGTATACAGGCACAGCATTTAGCCTCTAATATTTTCCTAACGTTTTATCCCTGTCAAAATATATTAACCAAGTGTATTCTATACGCAAGTTACATCCGGTTGTTAACCGCCTGAGGCATGGCGATAGTCAACACATTTTTTGGTTGAAAGTGTTCACTAGAAAGGCTAAAAAGTTAATTTATGTGTTCTATGGTCCACAAACTATCAGGTTAAACAAAAAATCTTTTTTGAGGACAATAATAAGTCATTTAAAAGCGTAGCGAAAAAAAGAGTACAGTTTGCGTCATTACCGCTAAAATGTTAGGAGACTATCGTGTTTGTCAGCATCTGTAGGACGCGTTGATCACTTCTAAGGAATTTTGAATACAGATCTAGAACCAGCAATCAATGGGCTTTACGAATATATCCATTTCTGGCTTAAAAACTAACGCGCGACTACTTTCATAATAGCATGGTGCGCACTTTTTGGTATCAAAATTTCATGGATCCAGTGTTAAGCAAACCAGACCAGTTTTAATTGCAGCAATATCGCTGATTTGCATGATCTTGAATCTATTAATATTCTAAAATAAAGCACCAATTGTGCTTAGTTATACATGTAAGCGTGTGTACCACATCCAATGTTGTACTCCAGAGAATGGAAGTAGTTTAACGGTTATCCACGAACCGAAAATAAATGTAGTCACTTTGCATCCGTAACAAGTGACATGAAATTTAACGAAGAGAACAAATCAATTGGTAAAATACCCCTCTCATGATTTTATTACTCCTGCTGTTATTTGTGTATGCTTTTCAATGATGTGTGGTGATTATGATCTGGTGTATATATTTTTAAAAACACTTCATTCCACAACATAAGGAAATGAATTATAAGGTATTCACAAATTGTGTTAAAATGAAATCAACCGATGAGATTGTAATCACCACTCATTGAAATACATGTACATAAATTTAACAACAGGAGTAATAAAAATACCAGAAAGGTCTTTTGCCAATTCATTTGTTAAATTTTATGTCTATTACAGATGCAAAGTGAGTACATGTTTTCTGCTTAAATCTAAAGGATATGGATTTTACTTTGATATGGATTTTACTTTAACCTGATTAGGGCAATTTGGAGAACAGTCATAATTCTCGGCTCATGCCTTATATTTTGTTAATGCCATTCCCTGTAGGAGGGAAAGGTTTCCAGGCCTTACATACTCTATTATTGCCATTTGTTAAGCAATACTAAAATATTACATTGCGTGTATCCTTCTGCAGAGAAGGATTTGTTAGTCTGGGTACCTGACATCAGACTAGCTAATGAATGTGGACAAAAAAGCTTTTCCTGAATGTTTATGTGATATGACTGAATGCAGAGAATGATGGCGAGGGTAAGGTACCTGACCCTAACTTGTAAGGTCTGTACCAAAAGCCAGACTCTTTGAGGGTTATTTATGACTTTGAGGTGTGAAGTTTTCTGACATCAAGCCATTATACAATTTCAATTTTCAGTGACAAGTGGAAACGGAAGAGGAAGAGAAACACGAAGAGCAAGAGGAAGAGGAAGAGGAAGAGGAATTGTTGGAGGTATGTATGCATGTACAGTTTTTAGTTATACTATGCTTTGTGGTAGTTAGATGTGAGAGTGGTAACACACATTGATAGAGGCCCTGCTGTTGGCCAGGGGCCAGGGTTCTCATTGAGGTGTTAAAGGGCTACATAGGATGATGTACTCGGAGTCATGTAACTGGCTGTTGCCGATACTGTGCATGTAAGGTTGATACATGTAGGTTTGATGTGTTACAGTTATTGGTGGTGTGCATAGTGATTAATTAAGGTATAGCAACCCTGTTGTACAGTACGCGTCAGAATAAAGTTGGCGCCATGCATTATGGTCGAATAGTACTGCACTCTGTTCGCAACAAATTGTGATCGTAACTCAATACCTCTAATAGACCCATCCCTTTAACGGCGTAAGGATTGCAATTATGCTTAATCGCGTCACTTCCGGAGTTCATCCTGTGTAGAATCATGACGGGAGACGTATGTGTCGTGTGTAAAAGGACTTGTAAGTTGGACAAGAGTGTATCTATGCACCGTATTCCAGTCGAAAAAAGTAGGAGGGCACGTTGTATTCGATCGCTTCGCCTTGTAGAGAAGGATATTAAAGCTTACCATCACGTGTGCAGCCATCACTTTCCTTTTGATGGACAAAGCGATCCCCTTGATCTGTATCCAGTTGGATTAAGTACGGATGTAAATGTCATTCCTGAAGGAAGCAGTGGTCAGGATTCACTTGGGGTTCGAAGCCCATCTGAAATGGAAGTTCCTGTACATAGTGTAGCCACTAGTACTGTGGCGGCGGCCTCTAGTGTATGTTCAAGCCAAGCTACAACAAACCAAATGGTTTCTGAAGTAGATGAGCACCTTAATGCAATCCCCATAGATGATAGTGCTACTAACACAAGCTTGTCTTCAACTGTATCCTGTAGTGATACTGTGCTTATTGAGTTATTACAAGGTGAAATTTTGATGTTGTCAAGGAAGCTAAAGACTATTGAGGAATTAAAAACAGCAGTATTCACCATAGATTGCATAGCTAATGATGACAAAATTATTAGATTCTACACTGGATTCACTTCTTGTAGCATTTTTTGAGTTTTTTGGACCATCTGTCACACAGCTTGACTACTGGGGAGAAAAAGATGTACGTACTATTCGTCGCAGCAGAAAGTTAGATCCTATCAACCAGCTGTTTCTAACTTTAATGAAACTGAAGCTTGACTTGAAGTATCTTGATCTTTCAGTTCGTTTTGGAATAAGTAAAACACTAGTTTCAAGATATTTTACTACTTGGGTGTGCTTCCTATACCAACATCTAAATGAAATTCAATGGATGCCATCAGTTGAGCAAGTGAGAGCAACATTACCCATGGCATTTCATGACAAATATGAAACTACATTTGCTATTATTGATGCTAGTGAGGTTTTTATACAAGTGCCTTCAGATCTGCATATGCAGTCGTCAACCTGGAGTAGTTATAAGCATAATAACACTGCAAAGTTTCTAATTGCTTGTACTCCCAATGGATCGATCTGCTATATTTCACCATTGTTTGTTGGTTCCATTTCAGACGTTGAACTTACCCAAGTGTCTGGTTTTTTGGAAAAGTTGGACGGGAAAAAGGGGATCTCAATAATGGCAGATCGTGGTTTCACAATCCAAGAACAGCTGCAGAAGATTGGAGTTGCTCTTAACATTCCTCCATTTCTCAATGATTGTAAACAACTACCTCCTGAAGATGTGCAAAAAGGCAGGCACATAGCATCATTGCGTATCCATATTGAACGTGCTATTGGCAGAATGAAGAAATATGACATTTTACAGGGAGTATTCCATTATCAATGGTGCATCTTGCTAATCAAATTATTTGTGTCTGTGCTTGGTTGACAAATTTTCAGCCAGTACTGATTGCTCCTACTCCTCAATTATTGGAGGCACAGGTAGAAGAGTACTTTCAAGCACTAGATGACACTGAAAGTGAAACTGAAAGAAATGACACCTTAAATATTTAACACTATTAATGTTGAATACTAAATATAATGCTTACTGTATGCGGACAGAAAGTGCAAAGTGTATATATGAACAAGTCTTGTAGTATCAATTTTTCTGCATGTTCCTCATTGGCAAGCCGAACATGTGCATTGAGCTAACTATTTCTGGAGCAAAACAGCAGTCATAAAATGTTGTAAGTTTATCTAACATTTTGTTCCAAAAGCTGGGGCAAAATTTTATCCGTTCGCAACTAATACCTTTAGAGGTGTATACCACAAAGTCACACCAGGGTCGATTACATATAGCCATCTGCCCTTGGACTTGACAAAAATACTTGTGGCTGTGTTGCAGAATAACAGTACTGTTTTCAAGAGAACAATAAAATACTTTTTTTGATCAGGCTTCTTCTGGTGTGATGTCCCGATGACTATAAGGGCACTTAATTTCAACCAACCCATACGGTTCTTCACTAGATGGATCAGTTACTGCCCCATCAGGTGAAGCACCAAGAAATGAAAATTTTGGATTAATGTAAAAACCAGCTGCCGTAACTGATAGTCCCTTATGTCCTTTATTACTCTGGTATTCTATATAAGCCTGTATTGCCTCAGTTTCATGATCTATTCCCCATGTTACAGCTAGTGTTGTTAGCTGGTGAGGATAAAGCAGCTGTTTTATAAGCACATCAGGAGATGTTTTGGCCTTACGGTAGTAGATTTCTCCAAAACGAGAAGCCGTTAATCGAAATTTTCTCACATTGTACCACACAGATGAGTGCCTCTGTTTCTGGGTACTACGTTCTATGTCACTAGCTTGTGCACTGGAAACACACATACTTTCTTTAAACTGTAGTATTGTGAATTTGAGATCTGTAGTAGTGGGTAAGACAGGCAAAGAGGTCTGAATGGAACAGCTTTGTTCATGATCAGTCCACACTTGTGCTTTAGGATCCAATAAGATTGATACTCCTAATCCTCTTCCACCCTGGGAAAAAATTTCCACGCGATCTCGCGCGGATCCGCGTGAAACGAAGCGATTTTGCGAGAATTGGAGCAATATTGCGTGAACGATAGGCTTGGGAACGAGAACGCGAGGTCAATTGCGCGTGATGCACGCGCAATTACGCGCGATTGGTCTCGCGTTCTCGTACGTCACGCGCAATTACGCGCGATTGGTCTCGCGTTCTCGTACATCACGCGCAATAACGCGCGATTGGTCTCGCGTTCTCACGTTGTCAGCCCTAATTAGTTATAATTGATGAACCAAGGCTGTGTTGCACAAATATATTCACTCCAGTAGCGCTTATAAACCCATCTAAACAGTCTTGTTTTAAGTCAGTTGCGGTCAACACATATCGGTACTAAATCATGGTATACAACAGACAACAGACGAAGCAAGATTTTGTTGTATGAAACTTTGAAAAAGGCTGTCAGCGTTTCTGAAATACGATGAGCCAGCCTTTATTTCGATGGGCATGTTGTCTCAATCTGCGATTCATTACGTGTCTTTATGGTCTCGATCTTTTTAAAAAGAGTCGCAGACACACCGGTGTTCACGTGACTGGCGATCACGTGTTCTACCAAAAATAACTTTATGTGAAAAGAAAGTGCATGTTGGCAATGGGGCATGGTAAGTACCTTACACCATCGGAGAGCTTCAACCTATTTTGTAGCATTTCTTTCTAGCTCCTACTCACATTTTTGTATCTTTTGATGGTGACAACTACAATACCAATAGCGTGCTCCACCCGAAGATGATATACCCCGGTATAGCTCTGTTGGTGATGTGGTTTGGCCAAGTGACAAAAAGGATTAATAACTGCACACGGTACGTACTCACTCGTTCGTGTCCTCATCTAAATACCAATCGTCAGGAACGGAATAAGTGCTGGATGAAGATGAGATAGCAGAGACGAAAACAACAGTGAGTTCTGCTGAGAAAATTAAAATGTTATTGGCCCAGTATATAGCCATCTAGAACACTGCCGTTATATGCAACGTACTGTACAGTCTGTACGCCCACTGCATCAAACAAGACTATTCTGGACCAAACGGTTATAATTAGTAAGTGCGTACGACTGCTTATCATTTGAGCGCACACAACGTGTCTCCTTTATAGTACACCTCAAATACAATATCCCGCTGGAAGTCCTGATGCGGAAGACACTGCAGTAGACATCGATATCAACTGCTCTGACTGCGTGTTGAACTTGATACGATAATGGAGGATTACCTGGGAAGTGACCTTCTGTTCACTGTAAACTGACCCTGTGTTCAAAGTTGTGTATTCGTTGCTTACTTGTTTATATTGATCAATTAGATTCAATTTGTAAACAAATATTTATTATCATTAGCGTTTTGTATACCGTAATGTCACGCAAAATAGCGCGGCACCTCTCGCGCAACAATTCTCGCCGCGCGAAAAGGCGTGGAAATCGGCCATAAATTGCTAAAATCATGCGCGATCGCGCGCAATGGATCACGCGTACACGCGAGATCACGCGCACCGTGTCGCACACATCCATCGTCGTTTCGCGCGCGATCGCGTTGAAATTTTTTCCCGGGACACTTACTACTAACAAATCTATCCAGACATGCTTTTGCTGTACCCCGGTATTTAACAGGCCGTGGGTCAAATCCTTCAATTTTCAACTTCTTAACCTTTTTTGTTCTTCCATACATATGTTTTTCAAAAACTGCCTCTGAGAGTTTCATATTACTCTCCTTGGAGGTTTCCACTGGCATGGATATGATGTAATTGGTAATTGTACAGAATTTCCAGATTCTTTTGCATTTTTTTTCTCATTTTCAGGACCAATATGACCATCATATTCACTATCAACATCTGCAGCTTCATCTGCATCCTCATCCAAATCCTCATCCACATCTCCATCTGTATCTGCATCCTCATCCAAATCTACATCTCCATCCACATCTGTATCTGCATCCTCATCCAAATCCTCATCGGACATATGGCTACAGTCACGGGGCAAGGCTGCGCTTGAAACACCATTGCCAGCACCATCACTACTGTGACTCTCTGAACAGAATTCAGAAACCTTAGGAGATGCCATAGCAGCCAATGCATGCAGCAGTGCAGAGATATGAGTACATGATGATGATTTGAAGAATTCAACTGAATACATGTAGAACATGTAGGCAATCACAAGCTGCTGTTTTCACTACTGCCAGCCCATCTTCACATTCCAACAATGCATACACCATGTAACTGCCCTTTTTCATTGAAGGCACCATTGAGCTGTGAATGTGGCAATAATTAGGATTTCTGGTATTTACTTCTATCTTCTGAACTCGTCCAGAAGCCCAGTGCAAATACCCTCTTGTCAGAGCTCGAAACGATCCTGCACAAGGACGTCGCAAACTGTCAGCTAGATATGTATACAACATCCCTACAGTAAAGAATATAATAGAGTTGCACAATATTAAATGAAATGTATAGACGTACCAGGTGTAACTCGTAGCATTCTGGTCGCTATGTCTTCAAAGTTGTCAGCTGACACAATCTCCCATCCAGAAAGGGGAGGAGATGGGAATTCAAGTGGGGATGGAATAATTTTCAAACCACTTTGCTTCAATTTATCAAGCTTCTGGGTCAAATATGATCCATCAACATCCACTACAGCAACACCTTGTTCTCTTGCCAATCGGATTCTATCCAGGTTCGCTGATATCGATACAGTACATAATAAATGTCTTGGCAACACTAACCTATCTATTAGGCTTTGCTTTCGGCTAGCCGATGGCATTTTTATCCCGTGGCAAATTAGCCACCTTCGGAGCGCTGCCATATTATGGATCTCTAATGGCTCCTCGAGAAACGCACCGGGGATGTCTGCCTCTGTGAGTACTGTGCTTGGTCGGTCGAAATTTAGTCTTAAATATGTCAACAGCCTAGTACAGTCCTACATACCAGTCATATTACGTAGTGTTCGCGCACAGGATGAACTCCGGAAGTGACGCGATTAAGAATAATGGCATTCCTTACGCCGTTACGTTTCGTTATGATTGGAAAATTTTACGTTATGGCCGTAATACTGTTACAATACTACTCCCGCAAAGTGTTTGGACATATTGCGGGTGATGTGTGTGTGCATGTGTTATGTGTGTATGTATGTGTGTGTATGTGTGTGTGCATGTGTGTGTATGTGTGTGTATGTGTGTGCATGTGTGTGCATGTGTTTTGTGTGTATGTATATGTGTGTATGTGTGTGTGCATGTTTATTCTGCCGTTGCTCCATCGAGCAGTGTGCTATCATAGAGTACAGTACCACATAGAATGCTTAGCTCCAAGTAATCAGACTCGAGAGGGGACCATGCCATTGCCTAGGCCTACTGTTGCTGGCGCTGTCACTCTCATTTGATGAATCAGTGCTGCCGCTTTGGTCACCTAGGCCTACATGTATGTCATCCATCCATCCTGAGGAACCCTTAGTACATGTATGTAAGCAAGGTTGCTTCTGTGGAAGTAGTGGTACGTGAGCATAGCTTTGACCTACCCTTTCTTTGCCATATGTTGCTTTGACCTACCCATTCTTTGCCGTACGTTGCTTTGACCTATCCTTTCTTTGCCATACATTGCTTTGACCTACCCTTTCTTTGCCATACGTTGCTTTGAGTGAACTTGCTCACTATTATAGCAAATGGCGGTTTTGCTATATTGAGACTGTAATACCGTTTTTTTTTTAGCAAGCTAAACCAGTTTAATTGCGGCTGTATCGCTTATCTGCATAATCTTGAATATAGTTAATCACTATTGATATTCTTTAAGTAAAGCACCAAGTGTGCTTCATAAAGTGGTCATCATCCTTATTTAAGGATGGTCCTTAAATAAGGATTGTGGGAGATTAAACATTAATAAGAATTTAGTTTTTGAAAAAAATTGATGTATCATTGCAATTAATGCTGCTGGGGCATCTGATAGTGAGGGCATGCACAAAACAATAAACAAACAACACGAGGTTCTAAGACAAAAAATTATATGTACAACCCTTATGCTGACGATTACTTTGATTGCTCAGCCTACCACTACAACAGGTACATACAGTAGTCTCTCTTGACTTATTCAATGCAATTCTAACTTATTCAATGACAATCCTTTGCATAATACACCATTTCTCTATGGCAATATTGTGCTCAGTCTGTTCCCCATGGTGTTTAATCCCACCATAATTAACCTTACAATGTACCTCCATCACCTAACCAAGTTGTTAGTTAACACATTAAACAGTAAATTTCTAGTTTAAGACAGAACATCTACTATTAGACATGTTTCTTTTGTTCCACTGACCTTTCACAGATTAAAAAGTTTAATAATTTTCTGCACTCGGAGAAGTGTTTTGGTTAATTTTTGTTTGCTGTATGAGCATCCCTATTAATAGAGCTGAGGGGGGGTTATGTGTGAGCTGAAAACCATTGAAATGCTGTTTTCATTAGTTGAAAGTCATACAACGTCAACCAATGAAGTTAACAAGAAAGATGAAGTGAGTGTTAATGTGAATATTCAATAAGGTGATGGGCAATACTCCTAGGAGAAAGCAGCTGTTTTTTTCTGTCAGCATGACACACCCATCATAGGGGTGATGGTATGGTACACATTTTGTCGGCTCAAATCCATCAACCCCATACTGCCACAACCAGGACTCTTGTTAGCTAAGTCCATTAAACCCATTTGTTCGCTCAAGTCCATTATCTGTCTCACTTTCACCTGTGTTAACGGAATGGTGTAAGTATATATAACTTGCTTAACCTTCTGGTCAGCTTTCTTTACACTCACTCAAGGTCTTCTTTCTTTACACTCATGTCACCTTTCTCATCAAACATGTTACAGCATTGGTGGGTCATTTTTTGTAGTCCATTATGTATTCAATATTGTTTTAAGTCAGTCATGGTGCACTCATGCTTCTTTACACCCATTCTCTGCATACATGGTCACAATATTTCACGTGCCGATGATGTACTATTTAGTAATTGCCTTACCATTAACGATCACATCAGCCAGCTGGTTAGTTATTGGTCAGTTATTACCTGCTTAGTCCTTGAAGATCAAGACCCTGCTTATATATAAAAAGTCATTGTTTGACATAAACACATAATCCCATTGCATCCCATTAGTACCCAACGCAATTAGCATTACTTATCATAGGATGAGTGGTGATGGCATCCTTTCATGCTCACCATGATGTGCTCATAGTTATGTTAATGGTAAGCAAATTGCTTACAAGTCAAAATATGTGTTATAAAAGGTCAAGCTTATCAAATTTGACACAGCTATTGTGTACCTTGACTTCATTTCTTGATAATGTACACCAATAAGGTGTGGAAGCTTGTTTTTGTGTTAGTGAATGTCTCATGAGTTTATGGAGAAATGGAGGGCTTTTATGAGCTCTTGCAATGCATGGTATTTTTAATCCCTACCCCTTTATAAGTGACCTACATGTAGTTGCAGACAGAGAACGCAAATATATTGGTTGTATGTTTGCTTGAAACTATTTTAAAAAGCTACGATACATCCCCCATTTGATACAAAAAGTGTAGGGTGTTCTGTAACGATACGAAAAGAGGGGGAGGGGGGGGTTAGTTTCTTTTGATGTATGTAGGGTCTGGGTACTGAGTCCAGGGGGGTGGGGAGTGAATTATTGCTGTTTTACTCTTGGAATCCAAGTAGTGCTTGTTACTCTATCTCCTTTTGACATGAAGAAAATGTTTGATACAGAAAGTACATGTGGTGGTCGTGTGGAACAAGAGAAGGTGGTGAATGAAGGTCAGGAAGAGGTAATACTGGCTGTTATTAAAGGGGCCTGGTCCATCCTTGTGTGAGACTACATAATGTACATGTATGTGGGGTTGGGCTTGGGAAAGACACTAGAGGTAACTATTTTGAGAGCCTGGGGGAAATATAAATGCTTGGCATTTTATTTTCTCATATTATGTCCGTAGAAGATCATCTTGTTATGTGACCAACAGGCTAATCTTGTCCTGAATATACACAACTTGGAATGTCAAAATTGGTTTTTGCCATTTGGTCATTGTAAGCTTCATTTTTCTCGAGAGTGGGAAGAGGGGGAGAGGGAGGGAAAAGGAGGAGAGGGAGGGAAGAGGGGGAGAGGGAGGGAGGGAAGAGGGGGAGAGGGAGGGAGGGAAGAGGGGGAGAGGGAGGGAGGGAAGAGGGGGAGAGGGAGGAAGGGAAGAGGGGGAGAGGGAGGTAGGGAAGAGGGGGAGAGGGAGGAAGGGAAGAGGGGGAGAGGGAGGGAGGGAAGAGGGGGAGAGGGAGGAAGAGAAGAGGGGGAGAGGGAGGTAGGGAAGAGGGGGAGAGGGAGGGAGGGAAGAGGGGGAGAGGGAGGGAGGGAAGAGGGGGAGAGGGAGGAAGGGAAGAGGGGGAGAGGGAGGAAGGGAAGAGGCAGGGAGGGAGGGTAGAAGGGGAGAGGGAGGGAGGGTAGAGGGGGAGAGGGAGGGAGGGCAGAGGGGGAGAGGGAGGGAGGGAAGAGGGGAGAGGGAGGGAGGGAAGAGGGGGAGAGGAGAGAGGGAAGAGGGGGAGAGGGAGGGAGGGAAGAGGGGGATAGGGAGGGAGGGAGGGAGGGAGGAGGGGAGAGGGAGGGAGGGAAGAGGGGGAGAGGAGGGAGGGAAGAGGGGGATAGGGAGGGAGGGAGGGAGAGAAGAGGGGGAGAGGGAGGGAGGGAAGAGGGGGAGAGGGAGGGAGTGAAGAGGGGGAGAGGGAGGGAGGGAAGAGGGGGAGAGGGAGGGAGTGAAGAGGGGGAGAGGGAGGGAGGGAAGAGGGGGAGAGGGAGGGAGGGAAGAGGGGGAGAGGGAGGGAGGGAGGGAGAGAAGAGGGGGAGAGGGAGGGAGGGAAGAGGGGGAGAGGGAGGGAGGGAAGAGGGAGGGAGGGAAGAGGGAGGGAGGGAAGAGGGAGGAAGGGAAGAGGGAGGGAGGGAAGAGGGAGGGAGGGAAGAGGGAGGGAGGGAAGAGGGAGGGAGGGAAGAGGGTAGTGGGAAGAGGAGAGAGGGAGAGGGGAGAGTAGGAAGAGGGAGGCAAGTGGGGAGAGGGAGGGAGGTACCTCGAGTGGGAAGGGGAAGAATGAGCGGATAATTAAAGTATAGTTTTATACCTTTTAACAGTATTGATTTTATGTCATGAATTTAATAAATAGGAAGGCACATGTAAGTATAGTATTGAATCCAGAAGCACACCCAGTT
Organism: Spongilla lacustris; assembly: GCA_949361645.1. NCBI lineage: Eukaryota > Metazoa > Porifera > Demospongiae > Spongillida > Spongillidae > Spongilla > Spongilla lacustris. The sequence goes on from OX442415.1 coordinate 15,820,031, forward strand.
CAAGAATTCATGAGGCATACTCAATGAATCTGTTTTATAGTGTGTACACTATTGCCTTAAATAGTGTGTTTGTACCCAATATTTTTGCAGCTGCAGTTTGTGGATCATGAGATTGTGTGTGTGTGTGTGTGTGTGTGTGTGTGTGTGATGTATGATGAACTGAAATATGAATTTGCATTTTTACTACAGGAAACAATGAATATGGATATTGAACAGTGGAGCACTTTAGATGTTTCTATGTATTTTGCACAGCACAGCTTGCAAGTGTTTGCTGATTTGTGTGTGCCCCAAAATATTGACGGATCTGCACTTTGTGAATTAAACCAGTCAGACTTGGAAAAGTTAGGACTCACTGTTGGTATTGTGAAGAATGTACTGAAGAAAATTCGTGAATTGAAATCACCTGGTAAGTATCACCCACCCACTCATCCATCCATCCATCCACCCATCCCATCCATCCTTCCATCCATCCATCCATCCATCCATCCATCCATCCATCCATCCATCCATCCATCCATCCAGAATCAAAGAAAAGACCTGCTTATCCATGTTCTGAAGGCCCGTCTAAGGTACCGAAGTTAGATGAAGGTATGTGTGTGCCAACCCACCAAACATGTGGTCCATACAAGATGCATCATATAGTGATGGTTAATTTATTAAAAGGCTTATTGTCATTTTATTATATTGTGAATATCTCTAAGAAATTAACACTAAAAACATACTATCCCAATACATGTGATTTTATTATGTAGTAATGGTTATAAATAAATAATGACATAGCAAAATTGACAATATACATGTACAGATACATCGACACACAACCACACACAATACAGACAATTACACACAAAGTTCATCCACCTGCTGCACCGTTAATTAGTATGATTTTAGGATGTGAATATTGAGTAACCGGATTTGTGCTGTATCATGAATGTCATTAAAAATGCAATCCACGTATAACTCGGGTATAGAGAAACGGATAATGGATATCATAACGGAGACTATATATCGGTTTCATGCCGAATACGCTGATCAGCGTAAAAATTTTATATGCGGTTCGTGCCGATTACGCGGAACAGCGTACCAGCTGCCCCTCTCTGTTCAATAGTTTTGTTTTGCGACTCGTAGGACGTTGATTGGAAACTTCGCTGACTGGAAATACTCAACATTCGTCGGCTATCTAAAACTACAATGGTTAACCACAGGTACCGTTCGATAATTAGTTTCTAATTAGTTTCAAGACACGCCCTATTTCTAAGTGTGCCCACCGTTAAAGCTGCTGTACTTGTTATGGACTACGAAGCGTTTAAAGCTTAGCCGAAACCTCATACACTATGAAGGCTATCTATTGGTACTTATTACTGGTTAATACCTGAATCGGAAGCGTCAAAAAAGCTAAACAACGACTCTTTCACGTACCTATCTTTCAACCCGCACGGACGGCTTGTTTTCTATAGTATGAAACCACTTTATGGACACAGAATCGTAGCGCTAACATTCCTTTCCAAGAATATTTGAAGAACATTACAAAAGGACGCTCCGTTCAAAAGTTATTCGCTCGTATATCACTCCATTTCTAACAAACTTCGTAAACAAGGCACATGAACCATTAAGAAACGTTACATACTTCTACATGTAAAGAAGTGGTGGCATCCTCTACTTCTTTCTTGCTTATACATGTAGTGTACGTCCTACCAGTCAGTGGCTGTTGCTATTGATGACTGGACATGAGTTAAGATGTCAGAAGAATCAATGTCCAAAACATCCTTTCATTCAGGGTAGTAAAATGATGCTGATGGGATGCTGGAGATAGGTGACTGACAAGGCATATTCTTGCTCATTGACTATGAGCGCACAGCCAAGCCAACAGGAGCCATCATAAACCACAGTTACATACCCACCAATTACACTGCAGTATCTATCAGGACCAGAGATTGACAGCACTACAGCTGCACCACTTCGCAGTCAGTACCATAAGAGGTATGCATTTTGGTTTTGTAACTTTGAGGGAACATGCTGTTGTTCCAGTTAGTCCGGAAGCAGTGCATCCTCAAGAAAGGAAAGGGCTGCATTTAGTGCAGTTGGTGGGTACATGGCGTGACTGTGTGCTCAATGTCAATGAGCAAGAATGTGCCATCACAGTCACCTTTCTCCAGCATCCCATCAGCATCATTTTACTACCCCAAAAGGAAGGATGTTTTGGATATTGATCCACATCTTAACTCATGTCCAGCCATCAATAGCAATAGCCACTGGACATACTGTGAATGCATGAGGAGTACTCGTATAGCCTGCGCCGTTTGCCACTGTTCTCTGCGACGTAAACTTAGTCAATTTCCCCGCAACTCAACTTTAATGTAAAGTACATGCTATATCACTTACCCCACGATTCTATAGTACCATTGACTAAAGTTCTTATCTCCATTCAGTGACCAATATGCGACCTCTGACTCCAGATCAATCTGTATTTACGAGTTCACATGTCTCAATAGGAAGCCGGTCTTGCACACATACACTATAAGCAAGAAAGTAGAAGATGCCACCAAGTACAATGTACAATGTTCATCATGTACGTAATTTGCTTTTCTTAATGTTAATGTCCCTCAATCCTAATTTAAGGATGGCCATCCTTAAGGATGATGACCACGTTCGAAAAGAATGATGTAAACTTGGTGCTTTGCTTTATATATTAGTGATTCAGTACATTCTAAATCATGCAGATCAGCAATACTGCCGCGATTTAAACAGGTTTGGCTTGCTCAAAAACTGGTATTACAGTGTAAATATGGCAAAAAAGCCATTTGCTGCTGGCAATATAGTAGTGAGCAAACTAACTCAAAGCGACGTATGGAAAGGAAGGACAGCTCTAGGAGTAGAATGTACACTGTCAGATGGATCTGTGGAACAATATCCATGTCGTCAACAATCTACGCTCACTTACCGGCCAGTGCTTCCAAAGATCAAAGCGATTGCATACACTCGAAAGCGTCAAACTAAGCAACCCTGTATAGATACCAAGGGGGAGCCACAGAAAGCGATGAATGTAGTTCCTCAGGATATGGATGGATGACATAATGTAGGCCTATAGGTGACCAAAGCGGGCAGCACTGCATGATTTGTCAAATAACAGTGACAGTAGACCTATGCTGATTAATTGGGGCTAAGCTCCACTAAGCTCGAACACATATCTTATGCCAATTGGCAACGCTTCCTAGATCACTCTATGATAGGGCTAGGAAGCACACTGTTCGATGGAGTGGCGGCAGAACAAGTGCACGTGGTTTCAGTGAGGCTAAGGTACGTCCTGCATGCTGGCATTTGAGCAGAAGGGAGCATCTACATCAGTACACGTTATTATATATTGTTATGGTATAAATAAGCATAACTTATTAACCACAAGTTATTTCTTCGACTAATCAGGTTATGACTATAGCTGGATCGAGAAAATGATAAAACCATTATGGTTTTATGGTCAATAATCTCTACTGCCACTTCCTCCCTGTTTTACCACATGCACATTGATCATATTGACATCATTTAATGTTTGTTATGGACGCTAATCAGTATACAATCGACCAATACCATTACTTGGTTAGCAATGTAAACGATTATCCTTATTTAAGGATAATGACATCCTTTAATAAGGATTTTTCCCTGGAGATGAAACATTAATGGTTCATGTATCTTGCCATACTCTGTGGTGTCTCTGTTATGATATCCATTAACACATGGTGTTTACTGTGTAAACAAACAACGCAAAAACGAGAAGTACTGGTCTTTCTACTGGGTATTACAGTCTCCTGGTTCCTTTTTCCATCAAGCTGTCAAGCATAGAGCCTTAGGGATATTAGCAGTTAAAAAAACATTGGTGTGAAATGGATTTTGCAGTCTTAAAGCCACATTAAAAATTCATTATCAGTATGCTAAATAGATAAATTTAATTCCATATGAGTGCAACTATGGTTATACGATCTGTATAACCATATAGTCTTGCGGTGATGATAGCCTTTGTTATGTGCAAACAGCCCTAGCCTTGAAGCACGTATAAGCTCAATCCTGAAATAGCATTTGTAGATACCTCTAGCAGTGGTAGCCTTACACAAGGGCCCTTGTGAACACGTTGCAGGCCCTAGTATAAGCCCAAGTGAACATGAGCTATACTAGGGCCTGTACCGTGTTGGGAACTTGGGCTATTAGGGCCCACAACTGCATGTGTAAGGCTACTACCGCTAGAGGTATCTACAAATGCTATTTCAGGATTGAGCTTACATATTTTTCGTAGACAATTGCAGCATGCTATATCTCCACTTCGAATACAAAAAGATGGATGTTCTGTTATCATTGCAGCTGATACAACTCAAAGATACTAGTATATATGATACGGCGCATATGACTCTTGAATGGGTCACAACAGAAATCTCAGAAGTTTCTTGCCATTGCTTTAGATTCAAAATATGTTTGAAAGCCTGCACATGCCTTATGTAAGATTTTAAAAAGTAAGGAGTGTCATGCCAACTGGGGTTTACATACGTAGCCTTATTATTATATAACACCACTTGTGACGTACTGTGTAAACATAGGTGCCAAAATAAAAAATAGCGTCCTGGTATTCAATTGTTTGTGGTTCCCAGACTCAGACTTTTTATTTTGTACAAACATTACAACAAGGAGTTGGCTTTCACCTTGTAAAAAATAGGTACAGTTTCAATCTGCAAGTGGTCTGAATTCTGTAAACCGTGTGATAAACACATTTAATTTTTAACCCTTTAATCTCTATCATAATCACTTATTATAATTTAGTTGTACCACAAAAGAGCATCAATTTGATACCAAATATAACCCTGCAAGATCTGTGAGCAGGGGTTTTAGCGGAGTGAAAAAATTGTCCTGACAAAGCATCCTGACATAGTTGAAAAAGGTCAGACATAGTTATTGATTGAAAAGACATGCATTATTCATGTTTGAAACAACAAATTGTTGTACACCTTACATGCACATTAGCCTATGAAAGATCGAGTCCCAGTCATCTAAATTGAAGGCAAAGGCCTGTGGTGGTGCCTAGTCTGTAATTTACATAGTGAGAGTCAAACTTTAAAAAAAAAGCCAATATCACTAAATCGGAGAGCCTTGGTGCATATTATGCTACCTTCTTTTCCTGCATCTATACGTACGACGCTACTTTTGACATACGCTTTGTTGTTCCTATGCAAATGCTATGCTCACGCTTTATCCACGCCTTAGACTTACATAAAAAGGACAGAAGTTACTCAATCCCGACACTAGAGTACATAACTGGTCAGGCATACATGTACGTGGCTAGTGACGTGCTGGTTATGTTTTAACACGCTACACTCTATAAACACTTTCACAGTGAGTCCACGCATACCGTACGCAAACGTTAATTGCGTGCGATGCTACTATATAATTCATACAAGAAATGAGCCTGTTCCTACAGCGTTCAGCGACACAACACAGTGGCTATGTCCAGCCTCGTCGGACATTTTGTTTGCTCATGCGCACAATCGAACGGACAATTGCCTAAATTGGTCGGACATTGCATTGTCTGATGACCGGCTGGTGTTATAATCCCTGTGTGAGAGCAAAGTAAGGGCTCAGCAAAGGAGCAAAAATTTGGTGAAACATTAATTATTCATGTGGATGTGTTTGTTAAACCATTAACCTCCGCGTTGTTACGTTGCTGTGCACGGAAATTTATTACCGTACACGGCAATTTAAAATGACGGTCTTTCAGGAGTCAGAATTATTCCTAAAATTAATCTAGCGCTAATCCCATTTGTTCGCTGAACTCCTTTTAACGTGACAAACTAGCGCAATTATAATCTTCCATTGCTTGGAACAATGAAGGGTTAAGGGTCAAGACTACAAATCTATCGCTAACCATACTCGCAGTACAATATAGCAGGAGCGAATAAAAGTGCGTGACAACTCATTGCTGACAAATTATGTACACGAGTCAACAAATACATGTATGTATCATGATTTCAGCTATGGCATATAAACGTTAACCCGTGTGTACATGTTTAGAGCTGAGCATCCTCACAGTGATAGTTTATGGCTCCTATCAGTCAGTATCAGATTCACAGAAACAGTTACGATAACAGTTGCCGTAGTCAAAGAAGAAACACCATTTGTAATTGCACGGGATCGCATGTACCCAGACCATACAATTACAATGGTGGACAATGGCGCAAGGGTGTTCGTGCTGGCTGAGAAGATACTAAGTGCGCAACAAGGGAATGCACTTTTAGGTAAATCTTGGAAAAAGGCTACATTGCAAGGAAAGGTGCTCTCCAAAGTTGCTAACAAGCGAGCACGATTAGTCAAGTTCCATTTGCTCAAGCAGCCAATCCCGGTTTCAACTCGCATTCTTAGCTTAGATGAAAACCTAGTTACTGTAAAGGGGAAGCGAAAGCTTGAGTCGAGGATGAATGTAACTCCTGAGTCAGCGCCATCTGATCCAAATGAATTCAGTGATGATGATGCCAACCTAGAAGATATGGATGAGAATGAGAACAGTTCAAATAAGGTTGACCTCAATAATGATGAAGAGGTAAGCAAAAGCAAAGACGGTGAGTCCATGGATGAAAATGAAGTTGAAACTGAAAGTGAAGAAGATGACACTACAATGAATGAGAATGACATAAATGATGATGATGATGATGGTGATGGTGGTGATGGTGATGGGAGTGTGGATGATGATCATGGTGAGAGTGGCAATGATGATGATCATGATGATGGTGGCATTGATGATAGTAGTGATGAGGATGGTGATAATGATCGTGATGATGGTGGTGATGATTGTGATGATGGTGCTGTAGATGGCATTGTTGAGGGAGGAGTGAATAGAAAACAGCAACAGAAAATAACTAGAGGGAAGAGGAAAATGCAGCAAAAAATAGCACACGTAACTGTTGGCGATTTACAATGGAAACACTACTTACATCCTATGGACATTAGAGTTGCAAATGGTTGGAAGGAGAAACCTAAAATTACCTGGGATGACAATCTGAGTGATCTTCACCATGGGGCCTTGAACTACTTTTTGCTATTTTTCCTAAAACCACAGATCATTTCTGAAATAATTGAGTTCACAAACCAAAGACTTGAGAGAACAAGGCAAAAAAAACTGGCAGGCAAATATAATCAAATTTGTTGGTCTTCTGTTGAGGAAAACACTATACCCCAATCTGTCACGGCAGGAGTGTTGGCAAAATGGCTCTGTCCGTGCCTTCACGTACCCTGATTTTTGAAAGGACATGCGGATAGATCAATTCAATCGAATCTTTTCTGCAATGGCTTTTTTGCCAATGGATGAGGACCCGGAATATAATAGCAGTGTGTCATACACCAGATCCATTGTAGTCAAGGGAAAGCAAAAAAGCATACAAAGTTTTGCAACAGTACAGTTGCTTGTGGATGGTTTCAATGACGCTCGATTGGCTGCAATTAGACCAGGATCAGGTCTTTGTGTGGATGAATGCATGAGCAAGTGGAGAGGCAAAGATGACCGATTTGGTGATGGTGCTGCTCACATCACTAAGATAGTTTGCAAATCAGAATCTGTTGGTGTTGAGATCAAAGCAATCTGCTGCTGTGAAACTAATGTTATGATGAGGATTGAGCCTGTTGACTCTAAATATGCACCCAGAAAAAAGTTTGCTATTGGAAATAATGCAGGCACTGCTGTGACACAAAGGCTCACAGAGCCATGGAAAGGAACAGGAAGAACAGTATACGGTGACAGTGCATTTGCATCTGTCAATACATGTGTGCGCATGCACCAAGAGAATGGCCTTCATTTCATGGGACTCATGAAAAGTGCACATTCTCAGTTCCCAAAGAAGTACATTGAAGAATACCCATTTGAACATCGTGGTGATTCAATTTTTCTACGGGCAGAAAGTAATGGGACAGAAATTTTTGCAACAGGTTGGAATGATGCAAAAATAAAAATGATTGTTTCAACATGTGGAACATCACTGCAAGGAGAGCCACATGAAAAGAAGTGCTGGACTAACGAAGAGTCATCGAGCCACATATATTTCTTCTCCATGGTTGATCGAGTTGACTACCACAATTGTTTTCGCCAGGGCTACTTGGCCACTGAAAGGTCCATTGACACAACCAGATGGGCAATGCGTTTCTTTTGCACTATTCTTGGAATGTGTGTGACTGATGCATATTTTGCTCAACTTTATTTTGGGTCCAAGGATAACTCACTATACAAAGAGAGATTTGGTGATTTTATTTTGGAAGAGATTGGGTTGCTTCTGGACAGCATTTTTGATGGCAGGATACACAGAGCAGTGGAAGGGTTACCTGGCATTGTGTACTCCCAAGCTGCTGTTCATGAGATCAAAGGACTTACAGATCTAAATAGGCAGATGGAGTTTTGGAAAGACATCAACCCAAAAAAAGCCGGCTCTGATTGCTCAATCAATGGTAGAAAGAAAGCCAATCTTGCAGCCAAATACTGTGTCACTTGCACACAACAAAAACAAGGTTGTGAAAATCTAGAGAAGAAACACATTCATGCACTCTGTACAGCGTGCCAGAATGGACATATGATTATTGTAATGGGAATGGGTATAAGATTGTTTGTGTATTTGTTTTGTATTCTGTTTTTCTATGTCCTAATTGCTTGTTACCGTGCACGGCAATAAAGAGCGTTACCGTACACGGTAATTTTGCCACAAACTGGAGGTTAAAGTTTTTTTCACCAAAATTACTTTCATTGAGGACTGAAAAATATGAGAAGTTGCAACAAAATCTAAAGCATTGCGTCCAATTCTAAGTTATCTACCGGGTTGGTCCATTATATGTCAATTACTTTTGGGCATCACATCTTCAGATCTTGATGCAACTTCTCATATTTGTTTGCCTTGATATGGATGTTAATAATGGTTTACGAAATATATCTTCCCAAAAATTGCTACTTGGAGGGCTCACATTTTTACCACCACAGTGCAGATGCTGGTATATCAGGCATCAAATTGAAGCTCCTTCCTAGCACAACTGACCTATGTGAATCATTTTTCAGGGTAATGAAAGTGTTAAATATGAATGTTAAAAAGAAGTCATTTGCCTTATGATACTCCTTGAGGATTGACCCTACCCCTGTACTGACCCTGCTTGGTTCAAGCTGTCGAAGTTTATTATATCAGATCCCAGTCATAAAAAAATTAATTCTAGTGTGCATCGCAATCAAATTGTACTAACCAAAAGCTAATAATGGAAAATGAAATGGGTTTGACTAAATTTTTTCTACGTCTGTATCAATGATACATTTACATGTAGTTATATCCATTTTCTGTGGGGGGGTTATTTCACTGACCTCTTACAGCAGAAATCTGCATTTGTTGTAGTGCAAGAACTTGCCAATACTTATGAACTTGCCAATCTTTCTGATCTACCTGAAAATGGTACGTGATGTTATTTAATCTTACTAAAGGATTTACTATAATTGCTTGAAAATATGTAAGGTATACCTTATGTTGGTTTTCATGCATTTTATATAGTGTAAGGTGTCACTGAATAGCTCAACTGTGTAAAATTGCCACCACTAGGTATAAGAAGACAGTTTTTCTTAAAATTTATCTCGATGTTGAACAGAACAGTATATCGTAACAGTGCAGCCTTTTCCTTTCAAATTTTGTACACTTGTTCATTTCTCAAGGTGCGAGTTTTTTAAATGCAGGATGTCCTATGTACATCCTGAATTTGACGCATTTTCAACACTCCTATGTGGAGAAATCTAACCCATTGGGTTAGCGATCTTTGCATTCATGACACGGAAAATAATTAGAGCACCAAAATCGATTTCCACATAGAGAGATGATATGGGAACAAGTGACAATGTCAAATTTTATTGTAAACAATAAGCGTGATTTTGCTAGTTAATATGTTGATTTAACAAGTATTATGTTTGTTGACATTTGAAGTGTCATAGCTCCATATCATACCAAGCTGGAATAACCTATTTTAATCATTCCATTATTCAAAACAGTAGAGACAAAAACTATTGAAATTGTTACTTAATGTCTATTGTCCTAGGTGGGCGTGCCCCAGAAGCCAACACTTTTTGCATTTGAGACGTTACAAAACTACACTAGAATCAGTGCAATTCCACATTTATCTGGCACTTGAAACACAATCGCTGGTGTAAAAGTAGGGGGGCATGGCCTTCCCACTATTAAAAGTGTTGCCCCCCTGCCCCCCCCCCCCCCCCCCCCCCCCCTTCCACTGCTGCATTGCACTTGTCACACACTGGCTTTCTGTAGCAGAAAAGTGGAGTAGAATAGCTTAGGGGAGGAGTGGGTTAGTTGAGCCACCCCCTGTTTTGGCTCCATAAAGAAACATAATTGAATTATGTTAACAATAAGTGTTAAGACTAGCTTTTTGTCCTACTTTAGGATTTTGTTTTAGTATTCATCAGAATGTGAAATTCAAAAATAAGAATTTTGATGATCAGAGTGAAATTCTGTTTTTATGATTTGTGCCCTCATAATTTCTACACAATGGCAATATTCTTGTTCAGTCTTGGTTGTTTGAAAGTACTTGTATGCAGCTATATTTATGTTTATAATAATTTATATACTTTGCTTCCTTTTTATACAACTTAGCTAGTTACAGGAAAAGTTAGTAGTGGGGTTATTTGAGCCATTTGCAAGGGGTGTTAGTTGAGACATACACTTTAGCTGCAATTGTATGGCATTAAAATGATTTATTGATTCACATAGTGAGCTAAGCTTATTTGGTTATGCAGCAATCTCAGAAGCATTTTGTTTTTATTTCTAAAAGGAAAAATGACTTGTGAATCACGTTAAAAACACTTGCCGATCAATTTCAAGTGCTCTCATTGAAAAAGTGTCATGCATTAATGTATGAATTTGCTTTGATCAACGATATGATAATGTAAGGCCTAGGCCTACTTATGTTAGCAATTATTGTGCCATGCAACTAACTTTGGCTATGACTCAACTGACTCATGTACCTGGCACAACTAACCCACTTGGGTGGGTTAGTTGTGCCATTTGACACCTGTTGATTTTTAATAATGCCCTTTTTCTCATGTACATCCTCAGTCTCTAACATTCCTACAACATGTACCCAAGTGATGCCCCTTTACACCAGACTATTAACCTCTGCTTAGTACCAAACCTCAGAGGCAGTATAAACCTAAACCTAAAAAGTGGCACAACTAACCCACTCCTCCGCTACGTGATCTCGTTCCCAGACCATAATTTTGCAAGAAACATTGTTTCATGTTGTCTGGGAACGAGACTAAAGCGAAGGTCCAGGGACTGACGTTCACACTTAAAACTGCAAGTTATCACAAAAAGAGGCTACATACGAGATGGGCAAGGAAGATTCAAATACAATGACCTAGTAAAAAAGTGTACTACGCAATGTTTTACCGCTACCAAAATCAGGAATGATTCCACTATGGAAATAGATAAAAACTTAAGAATTGCTCATGACAGCTCAGTGAGAGATTAGCTTTAAAATGATATGCTTTATATAGCAAATAGAATCAATGAGACTAATTTTCTGAATATTGAGTTCGACCAAAAAAGTTGTCTAATTTCACGGAAGCGGTGTTAAAACATTTTTCAGGTTCGTCTGGTTTTTTCTAAATACCAGAAAAACAAAATTGATTTTTCTGAATAGGTTTTGTCAATTTGCCAGCTGAATACCTAGGTTATTTAGGCTTACTGCTCACTGAGTTATGGTTGTCACCTACATGTAGATGTACATATTACGCCAGGTACCTTCAGCCACATTATATCCCTAACACACAACCAGCTACCCATATCACACCAGACACACTTCCACACATACATAGGTGTACAGTCAGCACATAATCTCAAATCACACCAGATATCTAAGTGTGTATGGCTTAGCATGACCATGCTAAGGTCTACCTACACATTGCATCCGATGCCAAAATTGGGATTACAACTGTAGATGATGCTTATGACCAAGTGGATATGCAGCTTCCATTTCACCATCGTGGAAATAAAGAATACAACAAAGCACTCTAGCAGTGTATGTAAGGTACACCAAGCCATAACTTGCCAAAACTGCATATTACATTTTGATTGAAGGTTAGGATTGACACAATGATTTAAGACTTTCAGTTTCATTCAGTTACAGAAGGGATTTATTTTTTTCATTTTAAGGGAATTAGTAATTCATTTAAAATGTGTTTTCAGTAGGGTTGACAGAAAGCAATTCAAATCCAGCAGAAGCAATTTTTCGGGTCGTACTATAGGTTTGTATACAGAGGCTTTTTTTCAAAAAGATTTTCTGTACCTGGATTTATCACATAAAAGTTCATACTTAAATTACAGATCTACCTAATTATGATGTTTATGTACACTTTTCATCGAACTCTCAGCCTAGGTTATTTCACATTTTGTGCTACCAGAGGTCATATATAGAGGGATTGGAAACGAAGCATATCAATACCAATCAACGCGGGAAATGCTCCCAATGACTTTTAAAGCTTCAGGTGGTGCAGCTACTACGCTAAACCTATGTACATGATTTTCTGATCAGGCTATATATATATAGAAAGTGCAAGTTTCACAGCCATGCCAAACACATGTATGTGATCACGTGGAATTGAGACAAAACGAGAGTTGCCTCCATTTCCTTCTTTCCCCTTCAGCCCCTACCAGTACCCACAAAACAAAAAATCATATATAAATAACAGAGATTACTTGACACATAAGAATAGCCTTGTTAACTATAGCACACTATACAGTCAGAATCATATTTAAGATAATTTTTTAGTTGCAGGTGGCATAAAAACACTCCCGCAAAGTTATGCCTGGTACAGATGGTCAAGAATTGATACAGCGAACACGATAGCCATGATTGCTTAATATAAACACTATGGTCGACTAGAGCAGACTACATACGATCATTTTGTAAACGCTTTAAAGTGAGGCTGAACTGGATTTTGTTGTTTATGTACTCTACCTGATTGGCTTATAGTCTAATTCTTACACCTTACACTTGTTTACTTTTAAAGATATAATAAACATACATCACTTGGATCCAATCATTAATTGCCAGAGTATTATTGTGTTGTATTCATATTAATGATGGCAGTACGACCACACTCATTTTAATCTACATGAAGACCTTCAAGAGTCCATGTCGAAGAAAGTACTGATGATAGCGATATAGTAGAACACGAGAGCCCTCCACCTGCGAGCCGTCTTGGAAATACATTGTGGTGTTCATGTGCGCAGTGTATTCCACAAGCTACCGAGCATGAGTGTGTGTGCTGCTGTGAGTTGGAGGACATACTCAGTATATTCTCACAAGAATCGGTCAGGTTGACCTGCATTGTGGTCACCCTGAATTTGCCAGGGGAAAGAATTCCATTGCCTCTAGCAAACAGGTAAATTTTGTTTTGATACAACTTTTCACTAGTGGTAGTTAGATATATTTACCTGCAGATCTTAGCGGCATGCTGCACACAGGCAATTCATTTGGTGGCTTCATCAAACTAGACTTGGGCGACAAGTGAGAAAAATGATCCCATCCTGTGTGATATTTACTATCGGATGAAGGTTTCCAGAGCCTGACAACATTCATATAGGGTTTAAAAAGTATTCTGCATTGTAGTATTTTCAATGTAATTTAAACATCACAAACAGGGAATCGAGAAGTGTGTGAAGTAATCAGTTAATCCTTACTAGGGGGAGGTATATTATGTGGTAAACCTAATGATTGTGGAGAGTCAAAATCCAACAGGTCGGTCATATTGTCTCGAGCGTGTAGCACATCTTCAAGCAAGTCATCTAGGTATGTAGCCTTTGGTATAGCATATCTTCAAGCAAGTCATCTAGGTATGTAGCCATTAGTATAGCACATCTTCAAGCAAGTCATCTAGGTATGTATAGTCCTTGTCTTCTTGAATAGGCTTCACAGTCCATTGTTTGGTTTGCTTAGTGTTGTATCTCATAGAACCTACACGCATAAAAAAGCATAGATGTAAACCTCATAAACATGTACCATGCATGTGTATACCATTTGCTGTTGTAGCTTGTTCTCATTCTACATTGTTGTTATGGTCAGTAATGGCCAATTCAGTATGAGCCTGCATTCCATTATAACTAAAATGCTGTCTTTTAGGGCAGTACTTAGTTAACATGGAATGGAAGACTTCCAATGAGCCAGTATGTTGAAAATTTGAAAGTTTTCTTATGTCCCGCTGCAACCTTGAAACTTTACTAAAGCATTATGGGCTAGCCCGTTTCGTTCCAACCACCCTTTGTTTTGCACTTCATCTGGAGATAATGTGTCATGTGCACAATGATCAAATAGTTCATTACCATCCCATTGATGAACATTGGTGGTATGGTAAATTATTGATGTCCATTTAGCACACAAGAGATCGGGTTTCTTTCACATGTTTGAGCAGACCACCAAAGATGGTTGGAAATTGAATGGATCCATGGCAACAGTGCATTACATTTTTTTTGCTTTTCCTGCTTTAGTTAGCTTTTTCACAATGTTCTTTGCCAAGTGCCACACATCATATCAATAGTGTGGTATTTTCTCTTCAGCAGGGCACTAACACCCGTATGTCTATCAGTAGTAATGGATTTGACCAGAACATCTTTAGTCAACACATTTGTGAGGCAATGTTCTAGACCCTTTTTTTCCATTGTTATTGAACTACCCATCAAGGTCAGTGGCATTGTCCATTAGTAAGTGCAGTGCTTCGGTCTGTACCCAGGACTGTAACAGCGACCATCACCAGACAAATATAGATGTTTGCCCCCTAAAAATGCAAACAATGCCTCTTGTTGTTGAACATATGCAGTGTGCAGTACAAGAAATATATATTCCTTCTGAAGTCTATGAAAGTACCTTTCACTAAGTAGTGGCATATAGTGTAGCACATTAGCCATATTAGCCACCCTTGTGAAGGTAAGACCACAGAACAGACTACCAGCGGATATTAAAAGGCTGCCAATAGCCATGCTATTGAGCAATGGCTGTGACTCCCAGTGAAGCTCGTGCCCATTAGGACATGAGCCACTCACTACCAATAATGTACCTCTAGTTGAAGTCTTCAACTGTAAATTATGAATTTCATTTAGCAAATATAGTAGGCAAGACTCAAAAATAAACTTCCTTTCAGTAGCCAACTTTCTTTCAGTTGGCAGGCACTCATTATCAATTGAAACCTGGGTATGAACTGTAAGCTTATCACAGCATTCCATGCATGAAACATCTGATGATTGTGTTCTTAACTTAAAATAAAAAATGTAAATCTATTCATGTGAAAAGCTAACTTCACTGAATCCGCTACACCCTTGTATTCCGACTCTTGCTGCAATGGTGAAGAGCAGTTTAAAAACATGTCCGCTTGGGTGCTCACATCACACTGTTCCACAGATCTGTATATGAACACTAGCGTGTGTACTGTTATGCACATACCACATTGTATAGCAACATCCCTGCTTGTGACTTGAGCTACTAGTTGGGAACGACCATCACAATGAATGAAGTAACCCTACATAAGTGAATATCTTACTGTATTGTGTGCCAATGTCTTTTGTCTTAGGTTCTGATAACAAGACAGTAGTAGAGCACATATGATGGTCAGTATCTGAACTAGGACACTGTGAGTGACTCTGTAGGTCAGGACTACTGGATTCTGTGCAGTACAATGGGGTTGGTACACTTCTAAATACGTAGCTGACCTAACAGAATTGGGGCCACAAGTTGTGGAATGACCGTTGCAGTAGCTATTTTTCTCCTCTTTGAGAAGGTTGGGTCATTGAATAGTAACAATGATAGAACAGCATTGGACTTCAATTTTGGCTTTGAAGGTGTGTAACCCTCAACGGCAACGAAATCTTCCTTGCAGAAATGGATGCTACAAACTTGTGCATTTTCCTTAATGGGTACACATTGAGCCACTGTGAACACAGTTATGAGTATGCTATGAAATGACAAATTCATCACAAAGCTCACAAGGTTGAGTAGAATAGCATTGCCTAAAGGAAATCGGTGGAACAAAATCCCGTTGTCACGCTTGTAAGCTGTACTGAAGCATCCACTAACGGCACAGAAAACACCCATTTGTAAAACAGGAATGATAGTTTTCTAACGTAACACAAATTAATAATTGGATCCAAGTGACGCTATAGTGACATGACTAGTTTCGTATGCAAAAGTTGAATATCTCGCAAATGAAGCATGAAAGAATTGTAGTCTAAACTAGTGATTATCTTTGATATGAAGAGCACTTGTTTTTCCAGTTCAGCCTCCTTTAAGCTTAATTCTCGCTGTGCTTGTGAACGGCAGCCCCACAAAGATGTACGCATGCAAAAGAGTACTTTACGAGGACTTGTTTGCAAATAAATGACAATTAATACATCAACCAGGAATTTTTGCACTTTGTCAGTTACCTATACACAACAGACCGTAGCAAAGAAGATGAATAATAGAAGTTTTGTACTGGCTTTCCAGAATCGCCCACTTTTGGACACCTTAGAGGTGGGATTCATGCTTTGTAGCATTGCCCATATACAGGAGTCTATGGCGCACAAGATTTGTTTCTAATCCCTCTATATATGATCTCTGGAATTTACAAAGACTGACGAGCTGTTACAATATGCACACTACAAACACAATTTTGTATTCACATTCATATGATAGCAACCATCACATATCATTAAAGTCAGCCAATTTGATAGAGGGTCAAAAATAAGAATAAGATATTGACTCATTTGGTGGCTATGGTGATTAGCTTTTTTGTGATACTGCAGAGTGCTTTTTGGCAAGTTTTGCCTTGGTGCAACTTAATTAAACAAAGGTAAATATTTGTAAAGACATGCTAGTGTATGGCATCTGTACCATTTTGCTTATATGATACATAGAGAAAATTGTACTTTTTCATAATAGTTTATATAGTGTATCCCTGTGCATTTGCTAAATAGTGTAGGTCTGTAAATTTTGCTGTAATTATATAATAATATTACTTTGAAACAACAAAAATAATCACATTACCTAATCATGTACCTACATTAGATGTGGAATTGCTCAATATATCCACTTTGCTGAGAAAATACAGTTTAAACCTTGTGTTACAATTATTATTTACACACACCATAACCACTATCTGTGCAACAGATAATGTAGTTTTCATGCTAACAGCACTGTTGCTATAGGCAGGCTCATCAGCACATACACTACCTTGGTAATGTGTAGCCCTAAAATTTTCATTACTGTTGCTTATTCATCATATGAATTTCTTTGTATTCAGAATTATTATGGTACAACATGTTTCCGACTTTGCATAAAGATCAACTTAAACGTCTTGCTGGACAATATGATCCAAAATACATTTGTAAAATTCCAACACCCAGCGAACTTGCAGCACAGACGAAAATTGATGTTGATAAATGTCAGCAAATCATTACCTTAATGGTAAGTTTTCAGCTTCTAACAAGGTTGCAATATATTGAAATGCATTTTCTGTTACAGACCCCTCAATCAGTACAACCGCCTTCAATGTATGGAATTATAAAAAACTTTCCACAAGATGGTTCTATTTATTGTGATCGTTTTACCAATAATGTTGTGCCATGTTCAGATCTTAGTCTTGTCAGTAAACCAATCATAGCTTTTCAGGAAGCTCTCACCAGATTTAAAGGGTTAAGTGCAAATAACAAGCTATTGTATCAACATCATGCTGTCAAGCTTCTTCATACAATAGAGGCACTAGATCTTACAAATGAGCAGATCATGTATGATCTAATACAAAGTTTGTTTCGTGATATCTTAACTGATGTCAAGCATGTTTCGGTAGGTCGATGGTCAACACCCAATAAATCTGGAATGGGGCAACATATTCAATGTGATGGCTCGGTGTTGGTGAAAGGATTGCCGTGCATTGTAGCTGAGGCTAAAGCACTTCAATCAAAATCTCCTGCTAACCCAGTGTTGCAAGCAATTGGGTATTTTCAGCACATGGTGAATTCATTTGGTTCAATAAATCTAACATGTGCATTGTTGGTAACTTTTGATGGTGATTGGATGAGTATCTATGGGTGTCATGCTTTTGTAAACTTTGATGGCAGTAAACAATTATTAGTTGACCTACTTTGTCATCCTCTATTGTTGCGATTCAAGAAAAATTTTCAGTGTCTTCTTGAAAATATTGCTTCAGTGCTTTATGGTATTGTGTGCTTTGTTGAACATATTTCAAAGGATGCTCCAAAATTGGAATCGTGTCCTCTGACTCTGGCCAAAATCTTACAAAAGGTCTCTCCATCATTTACACCTACTGGACCATTAAGAAGAATGTGTCCAAACAAGCTTCTATTTGAGTTTGAATTTAAGGAAAATGATCAGGAAAGAGAGCTGGCAGTGAAGTTTGTGAAAGGCGATTATGGAGAGGAAGTTCATAGACACCTTTCTTATAACTGTTATGCTCCAAAATTGTACAAGGTGATTGATTTACCACTGGATTGGAAAGCTGTTGTAATGGAAAGATTATCATCATCACTTGATGAGCCTTCTGATTACACTACTCAACTGGTGACTATCGTTAAATATCTGCATGACAAAAACTACGTCCATGGTGATCTGCGTAAACCAAATATTTTAAATGTGAATGGCAAGCTCCAAATTTGTGATTTTGATTGGGCTGGAGTAGAGGGCGTTGCGAAATATCCATTTGACATTAATCACAGAGATTTAATATGGCCGAGAGATAATTTACCTGGAGAGATAATCAAGAAGGATGATGACATTTATTGGATACATCAGTAATGAACTGAGAACTACAAACTCGTTTATTTATATCTGAGTATGATGTTTTAGTTTGTACTTTTTAACCACTACATCTCATATTACAAAACATACATACATATATAATGTAATGGTGACGTCAGCTGCGCATCGCATTACAGACTGAGACGCTCATCTTACATGTCTGCACCCTGAACCTCACCCGTCTGTTAGATATATAAGTCTCTATTTTTGTATGTATAGACACGTGCTATTTAATTGTAACTGCGCGCCTGTGATTGGATCATTGCTGATATAATCGTTACACTGGCGTAATCGGCAGGATGGCAAAACCAGTACTGCTTCCAGAACCTTTCAGCGGCGATGCGGCAGATTGGAACGAATGGTTGAGCCATTTCGAAAGCATTACAGTGGTCAACAAATGGGAAACAGGCGGTGAAAAGCTGAAATGGCTCCACGTACGCTTAACAGGAAAGGCACAGACAGCCTTGCCAAACGCCGCACGAGAGGCGACTGCATGGAAGTTGGCACCACATTCCTCAGCACCACATTCCACACAAATTATCGCATAAAGCAACTTATACGGCGCGCGAACCACAAGTGCATCGCGTAACTCCCTATTCCACACAAATTCGATGCGATGTAATCTTAAATCAAACCATACTATAACGATGTTCTAGTAATCCTGCATCACAAGAGGTCTGTGTCACATGCACATCTGTGCATATGACTTTAATATCTATGCTTGACCCAACTCCCTCTGAGGAACGTGGCTATAGGCTATGTCACACCTGTGAAAGTGACAAAGTTCAACCTTGTGACCAAACTAAGGCGATGTTCCAGAAATCCTGCACCAAAATAGCATTTCCAGAGGTCTGTGACACATCTGTGCATGTGTCATGGTTGTGGCCCACCCCCTCTGAGGACCGTGGCTATGTCACACCTGTGAGAGTGACAAAGTGCAACCTTGTGACCAAGCTAAGCGATGTTCTAAGAATCCTGCACCACTATAGCATCTCCGGAGGTCTGTGACACACATCTGTGCATGTATCATGGTAGTGACTCACTTCCTTTGAGGACCGTGGCTATGTCACACCTGTGAGAGTGACAAAGTGCAACTTTGTGACCAAACTAAGCGATGTTCTTGGAATCCTGCACCGCGATAGCTTTTCCTGAGGACTGTGACACACATCTGTGCATGTATCATGGTTATGATCCACCCCCTCTGAGGACCGTGGCTATGTAACACCCATGAGAGTGACAAAGTGTAACGTTATGACCAAACTAAGCGATGTTCTGGGAATCCTGCATGGCAATAGCATCTCCTGAGGTCTTTGTCACACATCTGTGCATGTGTCATCGTTGTGACCCACCCCCTCTGAAGATCGTGGCTATATCACACCTGTGAGAGTGTCAAAGTGTAATTTTGTGACCAAAGTAAGCGATGTTCTGGGAATCCTGCACTGCAATAACATCTCTTGAGGTCTGTGTCACACATATGTGCATGTGTCATGGTTGTGACCCACCCCCTCTGAGGACCGTGGCTATGTCGCACCTGTGAGAGTGACAAACTGCAACCTTGTGACCAAACTAAGCGATGTTCTGGGAATCCTGCACTGCATCTCCTGAGGTCTGTGACACACATCTGTGCATGTGTCATGGATTTGAGCCACCCCCTCTGAGGACCGTGGCTATGTCACACCCGTGAGAGTGACAAAGTGTAACCTTGTGACCAAACTAAGCGATGTTCTGGGAATCCTGCATGGCAATAGCATCTCCTGAGGTCTGTGTCACACATCTGTGCATGTGTCATGGTTGTGACCCACCCCATCTGAGGACCGTGGCTATGTCACACCTGTGAGAGTGTCAAACGGTAATTTTGTGACCAAACTAAGCGATGTTCTGGGAATCCTGCACTGCAATAGCATCTCTTGAGGTCTGTGTCACACATCTGTGCATGTGTCATGGTTGTGACCCACCCCCTCTGAGAACCGTGGCTATGTCGCACCTATGAGAGTGACAAAGTGCAATCTTGTGACCAAACTAAGCAATGTTCTGGGAATCCTGCACTGCAATAGCATCTCCTGAGGTCTGTGACACACATCTGTGCATGTGTCATGGAATTGAGCCACCCCCTCTGAGTACCGTGGCTATGTCACACCCGTGAGAGTGACAAAGTGCAACCTTGTGACCAAACTAAATGTAACAGGAGGCTCCAATAATCTTGGCTGTCGCTGCTAATGCGCTTGCGCATGAAATGCATGTATAGATCTCGAACTTTCTAGGAATGGACTATTTAAGTGTATGCGTGTTGTACTACTGGGTCTTTTGTCATTTTCTGTGATTATACCTATTGTTGTGCTAACCAAGGTCGTTACAAGTGGCGTAGTCGGCAGGATGGAGGAAAGGCAACCGGAGTCTTCGGGAGGACTAGGAACGGCGCACCCCACGAGGGCTACCAGACCGGTGGTGACTCCCGATGCCTATACTGGGGATTCCAGCTGGACCGACTGGGCCGACCATTTTGAGGCGGTGGCAAAGGTGAACGGCTGGGATGACTCCATTAAACTGAATTGGTTGCCGGTTAGGTTAACGGGAAAGGCACAGACGGCGTGGAAGCGGTTATCGGACGAGACGAAAGGAGACTTTCAGGCTGCTATGGATGCTCTGCGTAACCGGTTTGAACCCAGCAGTAAGAGAGAACGTTACGCGGCGGAGTTCCGTCTAAGGAAAAGGAAGAACGGAGAGCAGTGGGGTGATTTCGCAGACCAGCTGCGGTGTCTGGCAGACAAAGCGTTTCCAACACTCTCCGAAGATGCCAAGGAAGTTTTGACCCTCGACAGGTATTTGGGTGAGTTGTGTGATGCGAATATTGCGCTTGCAGTGCGTCAGCAGAGGCCAGAAACGCTTGAAGAAGCAGTGTCGTGTACTCTGGAAATGCATATGGCTTATAATACTTCTGTCCACCAATCCACAGGCTTTTCACCATTCTTTCTATTGTTTGGCCGTCAAGCGAGGTTACCTGTCGATCTTGCTTATGGGACTGCCCCTATGGAAGAGATGACAACACAGGAGTATGTCAGAAATCTACGGCAAACATTGGAGAAAGCTTATTCGACAGTTAGGAATCACACGGGTGCTGCTCTGGAGCGACAGAAGGAGTTGTATGACAGAAGAGTTCATGGGGATGAATATCAGGTGGGTGATTTTAGTCTGGCTGCACAACCCTGTTATCCCTAAAGGAGCAAAGAGGAAACTACACTGTCCATGGACTGGGCCTTTTAAAGTCGTGAAGAAACTGTCCACAGTGGTCTATAGAATTCAAGACACACGACCAAATAAGCGCAAGCGTTTGGTGGTCCATTTTGATCGCTTGAAGCCCTGCCCCTCTATGCGAGCAGAAATCCCAGGGCAGGATCACTCTCCACAGGAAGTAGAAAAACAGTTGCCTCTCCTGCGAGAGTATCCTCATGTGGGTACAGATTTAAGGATTGTGGACGACGATGAGGAAGTTCTGGAGATACAGCCAAGGGATAGAGGACAAATGAGAAAGCCAGGACAGCATGCAGGAGCTACCAGAGCCGCAGGCCCATGAGGATGGGCATGAAGCCCTAGAGAGTGACGTCCAGAATGGAGAACTTCCACAACAGGAGGTTCCTACGCTAGAAGAAGTGGCCATGCAAAAGGAAGAACTTACTCAGCAGGAGGTGACCATGCAAAATCCAAATCGGTACCCTTCGCGTAATCGTCGTGCCCCGGACTATTATGGAGCTGTGCCGTACTCTTAATATTTTGGAGTCCCAACCTCTCAGAAGAGGGAGCAGTGTAACAGGAGGCTCCAATAATCTTGGCTGTCGCTGCTAATGCGCTTGCGCATGAAATGCATGTATAGATCTCGAACTTTCTAGGAATTGACTATTTAAGTGTATGCGTGTTGTACTACTGGGTCTTTTGTCATTATCTGTGATTATACCTATTGTTGTGCTAACCAAGGTCGTTACATAAGCGATGTTCTGGGAATCCTGCATGGCAGTAGAATCTACTGAGGTCTGTGTCACACATCTGTGCATGTGTCATGGTTGTGACCCACCCCCTCTGAGGACCGTGGCTATGTCGCACCTGTGAGAGTGACAAAGTGCAACCTTGTGACCAATTAAAACTAAGCGATGTTCTGGGAATCCTGCACTGCAATAGCATCTTCTGAGGTCTGTGTCACACATCTGTGCATGTGTCATGGAATTGAGCCACCCTCTCTGAGGACCGTGGCTATGTCACACCTATGACAGTGACAAAGTGCAACCTTGTGACCAAGCTAAGCGATGTTCTGGGAATCCTGCACCACTTTAGCATCTCCTGAAGTCTGTGTCACACATCTGTGCATGTGTCATGGTTGTGACCCACCTCCTCTGAGGACCGTGGCTATGTCACACCTGTGAGAGTGACAAAGTGCAACCTTGTGACCAAACTAAGCGATGTTCTGGGAATCCTGCACTGCAATAGCATCTCCTGTAGTCTGTGGCACACATCTGTGCATGTGTCATGGTTGTGACCCACCTCCTCTGAGGACCATGGCTATGTCACACCTGTGAGAGTGACAAAGTGCAACCTTGTGACCAAACTAAGCGATGTTCTGGGAATCCTGCACTGCAATAGCACATCTGTGCATGTGTCATGGAATTGAGCCACCCTCTCTGAGGACCGTGGCTATGTCACACCTATGACAGTGACAAAGTGCAACCTTGTGACCAAGCTAAGCGATGTTCTGGGAATCCTGCACCACTTTAGCATCTCCTGAAGTCTGTGTCACACATCTGTGCATGTGTCATGGTTGTGACCCACCTCCTCTGAGGACCGTGGCTATGTCACACCTGTGAGAGTGACAAAGTGCAACCTTGTGACCAAACTAAGCGATGTTCTGGGAATCCTGCACTGCAATAGCATCTCCTGTAGTCTGTGGCACACATCTATGCATGTGTCATGGAATTGAGCCACCCCTCTGAGGACCGTGGCTATGTCACACCCGTGAGAGTGACAAAGTGTAACCTTGTGACCAAACTAAGCGATGTTCTGGGAATCCTGCACTGCAATAGCATCTCCTGAGGTCTGTGTCACACATCTGTGCATGTGTCATCGTTGTGACCCACCCCCTCTGAGGACCGTGGCTATGTCGCATCTGTGAGAGTGACAAAGTGCAACCTTGCGACCAAACTAAGTGATGTTCTGGGAATCCTGCACTGCAACAGCATCTCTTGAGGTCTGTGTCACACATCTGTGCATGTGTCATGGTTGTGACCCACCCCCTCTGAGGACCGTGGCTATGTCACACCTGTTTGAGTGACAAAGTGTAATTTTGTGACCAAAATTAAGCGATATTCAGGGAATCCTGCACTGCACCAGCATCTCTTGAGGTCTGTGTCACACATCTGTGCATGTGTCATGGTTGTGACCCACCCCCTCTGAGGACCGTGGCTATGTCGCACCTGTGAGAGTGACAAAGCAACCTTGTGACCAAGCTAAGCAATATTCTGGGAATCCTGCACCACTTTAGCATTTCCTGAGGTCTGTGACACACATATGTGCATGTGTCATGGTTGTGATCCACCCCCTCTGAGGACCGTGGCTATGTCGCACCTGTGAGAGTGACAAATTGCAACTTTGTGACCGAACTAAGTGATGTTCTAGGAATCCTGCACTGCAATAGCATCTCCTGAGGTCGCTGACACACATCTGTGCATGTGTCATGGTTATGACCCACCCCCTCTGAGGACCGTGGCTATGTCACACCTGTAAGAGTGTCAAAGTGTAATTTGTGACCAAACTAAGCAATGTTCTGGGAATTCTGCACTGCAAAAGCATCTCCTGAGGTCTGTGACACACATCTGTGCATGTGTCATGGTTATGACCCACCCCCTCTGAGGACCGTGGCTATGTCACACCTGTGAGAGTGTCAAAGTGTAATTTGTGACCAAACTAAGCGATGTTTTGGGAATCCTGCACTGCAATAGCATCTCCTGAGGTCGGTGCCACACATATATGCATTTTTTACAGGATGTGTAAGCTGAGGTCTTTATGCACACATTTCCAGACAAGTTAACAAAGCACTTCAAGACACAACATTTAGGTGCTGGATGAATGCTGCTTTGCAGGCTGCAACACCTTTGCATTTGATGCTGAAGGGTAAGCCACACATAAAAACAGATCCTGTGCCCACTTGCATATAATAATCATACAGCAGCAATGGATGCACAGAGTTATACTTCTGTTCAGAAAGCATTTGTCAGTGTTATGGATAAACTTGAACCACGTTGTGTTCATCCATGCAATATGCTACAAGCCTAGCGGTAAGAAATTGATACTTCATAATGAATGAATACTCAGTAGTCTAGTGTAGCATGTGCTGCAAAAGAGAAAGCATACTCTCTTAACTGTGGATTGCAAAATGGCTGTGTTGATGGAATAATAGCAGTGCTTGAAGTACTGTTATCAGGATGATCGGAGGTTATTCATAATAATACATCCTTGACAAGAAATGCTTTGGGATTAGCTTATGGCAGGTAGCAACCAACTTTATGAACAAACTCATAACAACTGAAGATAAAATGGCTACAAGCTATTCACAGGTGAAAAAACCCTGTGTATATAATGCATCATATAAAAGCAGATGGTGCAAGATTATTCAAGTTGGGCTGTGATCTCATTCAGTGCTGATGGTCAACCAGTGGATATTAAAATACTAAACACCTGGCTTGATGCTTTACTGGTGAGCTCAACAGTACAGCATGCAAATATAAATGCAAGCTAGTATGGATATGGAGATATCATGTAATGAGGCCTGCATGCCATAAGCCATTAGCTGTCATTTCCTAGCATACTGATTTTGTATTGCAGTATACATGTAGTTCAAGTCACAGAAATTTTCAAATAAGAGAATTAGAGTTCCAAGGTATTAAAATAATTACAACATTTCCTGGCCTTACAATCTTGCACTTTCAAGTTCTAAGTAAAGCCATCGCATACAGTTATCTGCACTCCTGGTGAATAATAGTGCTTATTCATATCCACACATACAAATGCACCTAATTTTTCATTAAATGAGAAGCTATTGTGGTGCAGGATTACTAGAACATCGCTTAGTTTGGTCACCCTGTCACTTTCACAGGTATGACATAGCCACGGTCCTTAGAGGGGGTGAGTCACAACCATGACACATGCACAGATGTGTGACACAGACCTCAAGAGATGCTATTGCAGTGCAGGATTCCCAGAACATCGCTTAGTTTGGTCACAAGGTTGCACTTTGTCACTCTCAAATGTGCGACATAGCTACGGTCCTCAGAGGGGGTGGGTCACAACCATGACACATGCTCAGATGTGTGTCACAGACCTCAGGAGATGCTGTTACGGTGCAGGATTCCCGGAACATCGCTTTGTTTGGTCACAAGGTTGCAATTTGTCACTCTCACAGGTGTGACATAGCCACGGTCCTCAGAGGGGGTGGGTCACAACCATGACACATGCACAGATGTGTGATACAGACCTCAGGAGATGCTTTTGCAGTGCAGGATTCCCAGAACATCGCTTAGTTTTAATTGGTCACAAGGTTGCACTTTGTCACTCTCACAGGTGCGACATAGCCACGGTCCTCAGAGGGGGTGGGTCACAACCATGACACATGCACAGATGTGTGATACAGACCTCAGGAGATGCTATTGTGGTGCAGGATTCCCAGAATATCGCTTAGTTTGGTCACATGGTTGCACTTTGTCACTCTCACAGGTGCGACATAGCCACGGTCCTCAGAGGGGGATGGTCATAACCATGACACATGACACAGACCTCAGGAGATGCTATTGTGGTGCAGGATTCGCAGAACATCGCTTAGTTTGGTTACAAGGTTGCACTTTGTCACTCTCACAGGTGCGACATAGCCACGGTCCTCAGAGGGAGTGGGTCACAACCATGACACATGCACAGATGTGTGTCACTGACCTCAGGAGATGCTATTGCGGTGCAGGATTCCCAGAACATCGCTTAGTTGGGGAGGGTCAATACTATGACAGATGTGACACATACCTCTGGAGATACTATTGCGATGCAGGATTACTGCTCATGTCCAGAAATTGTGGACATCGATGCATAACTCGGCGTACGATTGTGATTAAAAAAATCTAATTGCACCATTAAACTCACTAGGTACTTTAGAGATTTATCACGTTATTAAAACTGCTAATTAATTTATTAAAATATATAATTGTTATTGTCTTTTAATAAATGCATTGTATGTCTGCATGGCAGGGAAGTTAGGAATAGGCATCGCTGTTACATAAAATCCTTCCAAACTACAGCTATCGTCGATTTTAGTGATCTAAGCATACGCATGCGCAACTCAAAACATTTAGTTGTACTCGTGCCCCTGCCATAGGATGCGTTCTAGAGGTCTCGTGATCTGTTTTGATCCATTGTATAGTAGTTGGGCGTAGCCTTTTGGCGGAGGATCGGGTATCAAGCCTAGGCCTATACCAAGATTTGTACCCATCTGATAGTATTGTGGATATACAATGTAATAGCTCTACACTCGCTATCAATCTCATTCTTGGTATACGCTAGTCTCGCTAGCCAGACGTACAACATCGAACTTCAACTGGATAGCGAAGGTCGAGCTAATAGAACCGCTGCTGTGGAGTAGCTACTACATAATATGATATATAGGTGTGACTACGAGACTCGCTCGTTAAGATGCATGGGCGATTCCGTCCCTATATTATTATAATTATAATTATATGACATGTATTGTATATATATCTATCTGCACGTGCATCGCGCGCGCTCTGACGTTGACCACGATGACGCACAGCGAAACCGCTGTCCGGAGACGGATTGCAACGGTGCCCCGTCTCTTTCAATCACGACGGACTTCCACGTAAATTTCACGGAGACGTTTAGTGACGTTACCCGTGTATTTTCGAACGGTAATCGACGAACACTACCGTACGGTACCGCGCGTCCGCACTGCATAGTTACTTCAGGGTCACGTGATACAAGTCATCTATTCCTAATTCAAATATAATGAGTGGCCGCGGCAAGACTCACTACTGCGGGGAATACGTGCAAAGATCTACATATTTTGAAAACCAAATGTTAGTAGTACATCTACACGTTTACTCACTTTGCACACTTCACCACCGTAACGGTACTTGAGGTCGTTGAAGCCTTGAAGGTATGTTATCATCCTACGCACTCTATCAAGCATACGCACTCACTAATTTAGCATAGTTGAGCGTAAGCGTACCCGTTCAATTGATCAGCTGTGATGTACATGTGTGGAGTGCCTAGGGATTGTGGGTGTGTACATGTGTGGAGTGCCTAGGGATTGTGGGTGTGTACATGTGTGGAGTGCCTAGGGATTGAGGGGGTGTACATGGGTGGGTTGTAGGTGTGTACATGTGTGGAGTGCCAAGGGATTGTGGGTGTGTACCTGTGTGGGTTGTGGGTATGTACATGTGTGAAGTGCATAGGGATAGTGGGTTTGTATGTGAGTGGAGTGCCTAGGGATTAGCTACTTCCACTGCAACACACCCACAACCCACACATCTCACATCTACACACCCACAATCCCTAGGCACTCCACACATCTACACACCCACAATCCCTATGCACTCCACACATGTACATACCCATAACCCACATATGTACACACCCACAATCCCTATGCACTCCACACATGTACACACCCACAATCCTTAGGCACTCCACACATCTACACACCCGCAATCCCTATGCACTCCACACACAATCCCTATACACTCCACACATGTACATACCCACAATCCCTAGGCACTCCACACATCTACACACCCACAATCCCTAGGCACTCCACACATGTACACACCCACAATCCCTATACACTCCACACATGTACACACCCACCATCCCTAGGCACTCCACACAACTACACACCCACAATCCCTATACACTCCACACATGTACACACCCACAATCCCTATACACTCCACACATGTACACACCCACAATCCCTATTCACTCCACACATGTACACACCCACAATCCCTATGCACTCCACACATGTACACACCCACAATCCCTAGACACTTCACACATGTACACACCCACAATCCCTATGCACTCCACACATGTACACACCCACAATCCCTAGACACTTCACACATGCACACACCCAGAATCCCCATATACCCTCCACATATGTACACACCTGCAATCCCTAGGCACTCCACACATGTACACACCTACAATTCCTATACACACCACACATGTACACACCCACAATCCCTATACACTCCACACATGTACACACCCACAATCCCTATACACGCCACACATGTACACACCCACAATCCCTATGCACACCACATATGTACACACCCACAATCCTTAGGCACTCCACACATCTACACACCCACAATCCCTATGCACTCCACACATGTACGCACTCACAATCCCTATTCACTCCACACATGTACACACCCACAATCCCTATGCACACCACACATGTACACACCCACAATCCTTAGGCACTCCACACATCTACACACCCACAATCCCTATGCACTCCACACATGTACACACCCACACTCCACACATGTACACACCCACAATCCCTAGGCACTCCACACACAATCCCTATACACTCCACACATGTACATACCCACAATCCCTAGGCACTCCACACATGTACACACCCACAACCCACCCATGTACACACCCACAATCCCTAGGCACTCCACACACAATCCCTATACACTCCACACATGTACACACCCACAATCCCTAGGCACTCCACACATGTACACACCCACAATCCCTACTCACTCCACACATGTACACACCTAGGCTTAGGCACTATCAGATGCTGCGGCATGGCAGCCTAATGGAAGGTCCATATCCAAATGATCCTAATAGGATATTAATTGCAGGCAATTATGGTTTCACGTGGTAGAAGCATGTGGTATACATGTAGCCCAAAGGGTGGGTTAAGCTGATTATTACGGATAAGCAACAATAACAGTTGAATAACCAGCTGATACTGTTAACCCTCAAAAGGGAACAAAAATCATAGCTGCCAAACCTAATCCCTGATCTTCAACTAAAAAGGATTAGATCTCCTTGGTATACAGTGTATATGTGTTATACATGTGTTGTCCTAGCAAGTTGTCCTACCAAGTTAATTAACCACAAACAGGACCAGGTTGTACAACACATACAGCCTACAAAACATCACAAAGTGATCGAATAAAATTGTTACAAATAGATGTAAATATATGATTTAAAAACTGTATTAAGAATCCGAATTTTGATCCGAATAGCTATCTAAAATTATCCTCCGCGGATATCCGAATGGTGGGGCAAAAATAGCCTTTAGCGCTCAACCCTATACACACCCACAATCCCTATGCACTCCACACATGTACACACCCACAATCCCGACACTTCACACATGTACACACCCACAATCCCTAGGCACTCCACACAACTACAAACCCACAATCCCTATACACTTCACACATGTACACACCCACATTCCTAATGCACTCCACACATGTACACACCCACAATCCCTAGACACTTCACACATGTACACACCCACAATCCCTAGACACTTCACACATGCACACACCCAGAATCCCCATATACCCTCCACACATGTACATGTACACATCTGCAATCCCTAGGCACTCCACACATGTACACACCCACAATCCCTATACACTCCATACATGTACACACCCACAATCCCTAACACTCCACACATGTACACACCCACAATCCCTATACACTCCACACATGTACACACCCACAATCCCTAACACTCCACACATGTACACACCCACAATCCCTATACACTCCACACATGTACACACCCACAATCCCTATACCCTCCACACATGTATGTACACACCCACAATCCCTATTCACTCCACACATGTACACACCCACAATCCCTATGCACACCACACATGTACACACCCACAATCTCTAGGCACTCTGCACATCTACACACCCACAATCCTAGGCACTCCACACATCTACACACCCACAATCCCTAGACACCGCACATGTATGCACTCACAATCCCTAGGCACTCCACACACGTACACACCCACAATCCCTATGCACTCCACACATGTACACACCCACAATCCACTCATGTACACACCCACAATCCCTAGGCACTCCACACACAATACCTATACACTCCACACATGTACATACCCACAATCCCTAGGCACAGCACTCCACACATGTACACACCCACAACCCATACATGTACACACCCACAATCCCTAGGCACTCCACACATGTACACACCCTCCCTATGCACTCCACACAACTGCACACTCACCATCCACACATGTACACACCCACAATCCCTAGGCACTCCACACATGTACACACCCTCCCTATGCACTCCACACATGTACATACCCACAATCCCTAGGCACTCCACGCATGTACACACCCACAATCCCTATGCACTCCACACATGTACATACCCACAATCCCTAGGCACTCCACACAT
Source organism: Spongilla lacustris (assembly GCA_949361645.1). Lineage (NCBI taxonomy): Eukaryota > Metazoa > Porifera > Demospongiae > Spongillida > Spongillidae > Spongilla > Spongilla lacustris. Next base: position 15,851,397 of record OX442415.1, read on the forward strand.
GTACACACCCGCAATCCCGACACTTCACACATGTACACACCCACAATCCCTAGGCACTCCACACAACTACACACCCACAATCCCTATACACTCCACACATGTACACACCCGCAATCCCGACACTTCACACATGTACACACCCACAATCCCTAGGCACTCCACACATGTACACACCCGCAATCCCGACACTTCACACATGTACACACCCACAATCCCTAGGCACTCCACACAACTACACACCCACAATCCCTATACACTCCACACATGTACACACCCACATTCCTAATGCACTCCACACATGTACACACCCACAATCCCTAGGCACTCCACACACAATACCTATACACTCCACACATGTACATACCCACAATCCCTAGGCACAGCACTCCACACATGTACACACCCACAACCCATACATGTACACACCCACAATCCCTAGGCACTCCACACATGTACACACCCTCCCTATGCACTCCACACAACTGCACAGTCACCATCCACACATGTACACACCCACAATCCCTAGGCACTCCACACATGTACACACCCTCCCTATGCACTCCACACATGTACTTACCCACAATCCCTAGGCACTCCACGCATGTACACACCCACAATCCCTATGCACTCCACACATGTACATACCCACAATCCCTAGGCACTTCACACATGTACACACCCACAATCCCTAGGCACTCCACACAACTACGCACCCACAATCCCTATACACTTCACACATGTACACACCCGCAATCCCGACACTTCACACATGTACACACCCACAATCCCTAGGCACTCCACACATGTACACACCCGCAATCCCGACACTTCACACATGTACACACCCACAATCCCTAGGCACTCCACACAACTACACACCCACAATCCCTATACACTCCACACATGTACACACCCACATTCCTAATGCACTCCACACATGTACACACCCACAATCCCTAGACACTTCACACATGTACACACCCACAATCTCTAACACTCCACACATGTACACACCCACAATCCCTATACACTCCACACATGTACACACCCACAATCCCTATACCCTCCACACATGTATGTACACACCCACAATCCCTATTCACTCCACACATGTACACACCCACAATCCCTATGCACACCACACATGTACACACCCACAATCCCTAGGCACTCTGCACATCTACACACCCACAATCCTAGGCACTCCACACATCTACACACCCACAATCCCTAGACACCGCACATGTATGTACACACCCACAATCCCTATTCACTCCACACATGTACACACCCACAATCCCTAGGCACTCCACACATGTACACACCCACAATCCCTATGCACTCCACACATGTACACACCCACAATCCACTCATGTACACACCCACAATCCCTAGGCACTCCACACATCTACACACCCACAATCCCTAGGCACAGCACTCCACACATGTACACACCCACAACCCATACATGTACACACCCACAATCCCTAGGCACTCCACACATGTACACACCCTCCCTATGCACTCCACACTACACACCCACCACATGTACACACCCACAATCCCTATGCACTCCACACATGTACACACCCACCATCCACACATGTACACACCCACAATCCCTAGGCACTCCACATCTGTACCCACCTCTACACAACAGGGTGTTCATAAAGACGGCATATTTGGAGAGATTAGGCTGTAAGATGTAGTTTTGATCGCGATGAGAATACTGAATAAGTAATGGCACACACAGCACACACATGTACACACCCACAACCCACCCATAATCCCTAATTGTTCTCGTTATATTGATCTATCTGATATTACCAATAGCGTGTCCAGAAGTGGGTGTTGCCGTCACATGAGCCACAGTCTTCATTGTTAATACAATCCAAGTATGTTGACCTATGTCTTGTACACACTTTGGACAAGTCTATGTGCTGTGACCGCCCCTGAGAAAGGCGTGACCGGAAGTGGGCGTTTCCGTCACCTGAGTCGCAGTGTTCCACAGTTCCTGATGTCTCTCATGAATGCTTGGTACTTTATTAGCAGTATCGGACATCAAGAAGAAATTTTCACACTCTTCCTTCGTTCCTCCTCCTTCCCAGCCTTTTTCCTGCAGTTAACAGACTTTTAGTTTGTACACACGCCTTTTTTATGACGTGCATAGTGCATATTTGCTCGAACAGTATGGCTGTCAATTGACTTGAATTGGAAAAGGGATGATGGTTGCACGCGCGCTTCGCACAAGTGATCGTGAGAATCTGTTCGACATGCACCTGGATTACCAAGTTGTGTTTGCAACAAATTGTATTGCTGATATTCGATTGTTCATACATGTACATGTAAATATATCGGGGGCGGGGCAGGTAATTATCTCAAGACATGACTCTCTGCATGACTTGAACCACCGTTAAATACATGCTGTGGTTGATAAAACTTATGCAATTGTACATTTATCATGTACATGCATGTCTTGGTGCCATCATTGGTGTCGATCGTTAAATAACCCGGCGGGAATTTTTAATACCTCGAGTGTCGACCGGCTCCGAACTAGCAGCGGATCAGGAATAGGCATATCTAGATCATTCTTTAACGGCAGAACTCCTTCTATTTGCTGTGATGTTAGTGCTGACATCGGTCTATAACGATACACATATGCATGCGAAAAGCTACAACCTGGCGGTCAGTACAAACTTAACGCTATCAGTAAGTAAGCGGTGAGTAACGTTGTTCGTCTCTTGAAAACTAAATTCCAGTCATCAATACATGTGTTCAGTAGACTAAAACTTCGATCCCCTTCTAATACACAAGCATATTGCGTGAAAAAGATAATGCATAATCATGGTATATAAAGTCTGTATAAACACATGTAGCTAGGATTACGCGTGGACCACGCATGCATGCATGTAGTTCGAGTCAAATCAGAGCTAGTGAAAGTGATTTGCAATTGCCTCGTTCGATACATCCTTCTGTTAGAAGTCTTACTATAGAAGGTGAACAAAGTGAATGCATGCTCTATACTGACGCGTAAAACATGCATATACATGTATATAAAAGGAACCATATCGAGACATTCACCTGCAGGAGTGTAGTTTGATAACATTCAACACCATGCAGTACATTGTTTATAATAACTGGAGATCAAGAAAGCGAGTATTCCCTGAGTAGAGTCATCAAGACTATAGCTATGATTGTAATAATTATAATACGTACTATTATAATAATATAACTTTCAGAATTTTCTGTATAGCTATACGCATGTAGCATGCAAAACAGTGATTGCAAGATGCATACATGCGTGGCGGAATGTTTTACAATTGGTATACAATATAATAGCAAACTCTTACTTTTATATGCAGTGTTATTACTGTACACTGATGCATGTCGGAATTTCAAACGGGTCGGGGTTTTTAATTTATTCAGTGATACACGAAGCACTACCCCAATTGCTTATACCTTTTGTGTGTCGGTTGTACAGTCTACCTGGCATGGACAATGATGCATACATGCATGCATGTGTAACAAGTTAGCACAAAACATGCATCGAAAAATAAAAATCACCATTAACAAATTAAGGTGTACATGTACATACAACAGACTACTATACAGTTGTTCAAAAGTGTATGCGCATGCACATACATGTAGTTTTGAACAACTGTAATAGTCTGTATAGCATGTACTGCATGTGTGCTCTATTTACTGTAGTAGTCTGTAGCATGTACTATATGCTCTCTTTTATGTGGATCAATGGTCGTACAGTGCTTCACTTCAAGTTCGCCGTAATCATCGTCCGTTCCAAAAAAGCAATCCGCTCCCTTGCATACAGATCTTAGAGTCGCGTCAGGTATTGATTATATCCCTTCAGCTCCTATATATAGGCCTATCGTAATATCGAGTTTATTAATTATTATGGTTTTGGTCTCGTGACTATATAATTCGTAGGCTAGCTTTAGGCGGTTGAAATGGCGACCTTAAAGCTCTTCGATTCATCATTTAACAGTAAACGAGACAAATTACTACGTCAACTGTAATGAGGTTTGCATTAGTCGTGGATTGCCGGCGTATTTCTTTGTGTTGCATGCGCTATATTATTACTAGAATCCCTTTAGAGTGAATCCCGCGCGCGAAGCTGAATTGGCGATGCTCCATTTCATGACATACTAGAGAGACAACGGCATGCAGCTTCACCTTATAGTAAGGTAATGGCCTTTGTTGTGTGCGAATCCAGATTACACTATGTGAGCCTATGATGCTCCCGCCGTCGATGCTCACGCTGCTCTGGATGACTTGTCGATATTTGCAGCCTCGAGTGCTGAGAAAGATATATGTAAGCAACTGCATGATGTGAAAATTAACGTGCCGTCATTGGTTTAATATGCCGTCATTGGTTTAATATGCCTTCAGTTCTAATAACAGCGCATGCATGGCTATAGCGCTTCGAGCACCAATCGGACAAGCTAGGCGGTAAGCGAAACGTGCTATCGCTTGATTCAGCATGCATGTGCCACTATTTAGGGATGGCTTCGATCTCGAACATGCTAGGTGAGCTTCTGTTTTGATAACCAAATGTGCTTTGCATGTTTTTATGCTACTTGCCCTATAGGAGTTTATAAGCGCATTGACGGAAAATCTGTAAGTTAGCGTTGTTATTTTTATATAGCCTGCATGCTATATAGCTTCGAGAGCGAATGACAACGATATGGTAAGTGGTTCACCATTGCATGGCCTTTGTCCTCCTATATAGCAACTTTCAGGTTCAAATATTGGCGTGGCGGAACTCTCTGCATGGATCCGAAGTTATGTTTGTGAACTCATTGATACGCACATACTGATCCGTGCTGCGTAAGTAAATTTTAGCGTAAGCGCGCCATTTTTGGGGGTGTCGAAGATATCACAACCACCTTCCTTCACTCTACAGGATTCTGGAATAGGGTGTAACGCGAACACATACGCCTTTTTAAGTAGGTGTAGTCCTCGACCCAGGCTATCCAGCCACGCTTTACGGCTTTGGAGCACAATGAGGTATGTACAAAGGGTCACTTTTTTGTCTCATCTGTGACATTTTACACACGTTTGATGACGTGAGTGGCTCGCTAGTGTCATCGCGCGCAGATTATCAAATGTAAGCAAGCACTTCTGTGGTTCATTCATGATTGATGCTATATATACATGTATATATCTTTAAACAGGACGGCATCCGGCTCTTTGCGTAATGAGACCCAGCAAAACACTTGCTCTTCCTTTTGTACATGCATTTGTATTTGTATATGGCTTTTTGAAAACTACCTCTGAGAAGTGAATGTGATGGTGTACGTATAAAAGCTGCGTGCATGGATAGAAAGTGCTGTAGAACCTATACCCAACCGTACATGTACGTACTGACGGTACGACACGGTAAAAGCGATCCGGCCTTAACCGTGGATTTCCCGGAGTGACGGGATATAGCGTATAAAGACGTGACAGAGCGACGGGGGGGAAAGACGTTACCGTCCACTCTCGGTTCGCACACGGACCGTTGGGATTGATTTCATCGGTATCCGCCTACATCCAAGTGACGGGTAAGGTCACGTGATGAGACGTTACCGTCTCAATGCAATGGTTTCGCTGTGACGCCGACTGGCTTGTTTTTTGATAATACTAGAAGTTCTCGTGGAGGTGTGTTATGGATATTGCCTTCCACTGACTAGCTAAAGAATTAACATACGCATGGCGGCGGATATTCACAGCTGGACTCTCCACTGTGTCCTGGCCCTATTATACTGTATATCGTCGATTAATGACTGTATATGGATCAATGGACCCTTTGCATGAAAGATCGGAAGTACGATAAACGTCACGTCTGGAGTAAAAGCCACAGCGGTTGCCTAGAGACATTGTGTCACGTTCGCGGACCTTTGCGTAATAAAATGGCAACGCTCGTAGTCATTCCTTCCCGCTCGGACGGTGATCCTTCGGCCGATCCAGTTCCTGATCAAACTCTGCTGCCAACAGTAAGCTTGACCGAGTCTGACATACCCGGAGCCTTTTTAAATGGATGGCTTTAAAAAGGCTCTGGGTATGTCAGAATCGGTCAAACGTACTGTTGGCAGCATAGTTTGATCAGGAACTGGATCGTCCGAAGGATCAATGTCTGAGCAGACTCCGAGCGTTGCCATTTTATTACGCTAAGGTCCGCAGACGTGACACAATGTCTTTAGGCAACCGCTGTGGTTTTTACTCCAGACGTGACGTTTATCGTACTTCCGATCTTTCATGCAAAGGGCCATTGGCAGGCAAGGTCGCTTGCGCTCACTCCATAGCAGTCTCGTTCCCAGACCCAATATCTGCTACGAGGTTAAGTCCTGCACTCATTTCTATCCAGCTCCGCCGGAATTTTGGCTAGGGTATACAAGAAGGATGAACAGCCATAAACGTATTCGGCAGTAGGCCTGAGATGTGTGTGTTTGTTATGCTGTGTGTTTGTTATGCCGTGTGTTTGTTATGCCGTGTGTTCTACTTTTTTATGATTGAGCGGCTGGAAGGAAATGCACATGCACCCACACCCAAATGCAAATACCATGCACGCAAATACACACACACACACACACACACACATGTACATGCAAATACACACACACACACACACACACACACACATGTGCATGCAAATACACACACACACACACACACATGTGCATGCAAATACACACACACATACATACACACACATGTACATGCAAATACACACACACACACACACACACACATGTACATGCAAATACACACACATACGCACACATGTACATGCAAATACACACACACACATACACACATACACACACATACACACTCACACACACACATACACACTCACACATACACACTTGACACAGGACTTGCATGGGCATGCAGTTGAAGAAAAGATCACATACATGCACCTGTCTATGTATCTACTTTACTCCTACAAATACTAAAGCAATGGCACAAAAAAGGATGCCATGATGCAGCTCTGATCTGTCATCAATGAACAGATCGATGGCCGATGGCATGAAGCCTAGTAATCATGACTCATACACAATGGCAAAGATGCTGGATAGAAACTACAAGTATGTACTAGTCCTGAGGGCCATGCATGTGAAACGTTTACATAACAGCCATAACTAATGACCACATGCCACCACCCTAATTAAATAGGTGACCACAATAATTTTGGGTCAGCTACATTCTCTGTTAGTACATGTAATACCTTCTGAACTTTCCACATTTATCACACACATACACAACCAATACATAACCAAATAAATATAAATGCCACACCACAACTGTTACATTACCTATTACATACATCTGCAGAGCCATGTACATATAGCTAGACCACATAAAGCCTTCCATTTGAGTTGTTGCTGAAGTTTTTCACCAGGTGCATGTTGGAAGGGTGGCTGGCGCAGTCCATGAGATGCAAAACTTTGTGTCCAGTCCCTGGTCCATACCAGGTGGCCATGTAGGTAAGCCTCCTCTCCTGGCAGACAACTGGTGTCTGTGCTATGTGTACAACCAAACCAAGGAGTTTTTCTAACCAAACTAATAAAGGTGGACACCACAGGATGTGACAATTGTAGCCACTTTAAACAATTATTCTTTGGTCCTACATCTACATGCATGTAACTCCTTCTAACTGTACCCTACATCAGAAACCTTTAAACTTAATTTGATTCATATCCCAGTGGCTGCCTCTGGGATGTGCTATCAAATTCCTCATCTCTAGGGAGAAGGCCCTACATGTATTATCTTTTCCCAACTGTTCCACAAGGATATCTCCCATCCACCTTCACAAGGCACTCTCTCCTCTACCTCCACAAGGCTATCTCACAAGGCTACCTCCCTCCACCTTTACAAAACTATCTCCCTCCACCTTCACAAAACTACCTCCCTCCACCTTCACAAGGCTACCTCCCTCCACCTTCACAAAACTACCTCCCTCCACCTTCACAAGGCTGTCACCCTTTCCACCTCCTTTCCACCTTCCCCATGTGGATATAGTAAAAAAGTAGGTTGTTACCACATGTATTCCTCACGTGATATATCCTTATAAGGTTCGTCTCTGTGGAACGGTTTTTTTTTTTGCTGTATTGGTAGTTTTCATTCTGCAGAGATGAAAAAATATATAGACACGCACAGATACAGATATGTAAGTACTATTAGTTGCAACAAAAAAATAGAAGAAAAATATGGCGTCAGGTTTGCACGTAAGGACATGCCCATCCTTACAAATATTAATGAAGGTAGAGCAGGTGCAAAAATGTGGCTTTGCTATAGGGATTACATCCACGAACTCCTTGTGGTAGAATTGGCAATATAGGTGAGTAAGCCGGAATCGAATCGTTTAAAACCAACGCAACCAAAACAAGCCGTTGTAGAATCCATGTACATGTACATATAGGTAGCTAAAACACTCCAAACATGATCGCGCCCTACAGCTAGGGCTTAAAAAGAATGTTGGAGCAGCCGAGTAGGCCTACTACCAAAAAAAAGTACAATCGCATCTATATTGCCACCCATGCACACGCACAACAGTCGAAATCAGACGCACATGTGTAACAAGCTATCAAGTATCGAACGTTCGTTGCTAGGATTCATACCGTGGTCGGTGATTTGTGTCTTCTTGTTTGAAAACCTTCATCGCGGCAGGGCACGCACGCGGCGTTTGTCGATTTATTATTGAATATTGGTATTTACAAAGACATATGAACCTTAATGATAAAAGTGATCAGGGAAGCGAGGGTAAAAGGGTCATGAACGTTAGAATATGTCACACTCCAGCCCTAATGGTTTTAATAACAGCAGTTAGTCTTTCCTTTTTGATATCTAGCTTGGATTTTCGTCAGGAAGCATAAATGTCTTGAAAAACCCTCATTTTTAAAATCAAATTCCATACATGTCTATGGAAACACTGAAATTCTGATGAGGAATATACCTTATGATCCTCTTCATCATAAAATTCTTTTTCCTTGTCATGGGCATCTTTTCCTGAGTGACAGTGATCAAAAGAGTGTCATCCTCCATACATTTCAATGGACGCGTGCACGGTAATGAAACGGGAAAAACGTCATAACGCGTCAGGAATTAGTAATGAAGGCATGCAATTTCTGGCCATGTATAATATTGCTTATTTGGTTCAGGATAAAAGATGGATTACTATACCATCGCATCGTTCAATATTAGATCAACATTGCGATCCGAGCCGCACGGCATGTTTTTGCGATAATTTGTGTGGAGTGTGGTGCTGAGGAATGTGGTGCCAACTTCCATGCAGTGCACGAGACGATTACGGTGAGTGCGTGAAAGCATTAAAAAACGTTTTGTTCCTGACAGCAGGAAAGACCTGTACGTCGCTGAGCTACAGACGAGGAAGAAACGTCGAGAAGAGGACTGGGCCTCTTTCGGCGACTCTCTGAGGGTGCTTTCTGACAGGCCGTACCCAGAGTTTGAGTAGTCTGGCGTAGCCACACCCTTGCGTATCCACATAGGGTCTTGGCAAGTGCGTATACACGTGAGCAATTGTTGCGTTTACGTCACGCCGCGTCACGTAATGAGGAATGCATCGAAATTAGTCAAATTGGCTTGCAAATGAGCAAACAACACCCACGCAAACATCACTGGGCCAAAGATTGATGTTTGAAATTTCATGTTTTAGTTACATTTCATCCAGAATGTAATTTCATATTTTCATGCTGTATTGACGTATAGGATAGCTGACTATTTCATACAAATTTCCTTCAATTTCACATGTCATATTTCAGGTGGAGGTTTGATGAAGCACAGCGAAACCGCTATCCGGAGACGGGTTGCAACGGTGCCCCGTCTCTTTCGATCAAGACGGATTTCCACGTAAATTTCACGGAGACGTTTAGTGACGTTACCCGTGTATTTTCGATCGGTAATCGACGAAGGTACCGCGCATATGATTATAATTTGACGTCAGGGTCACGTGATACTAGTCATCTTATCCGAATTGAAATAATGAGCGGCAAGAGACGTGACTGTCACCACTGCGGGGAATACGTGTATAGATCTACATATTTTGAACACCGAATGTTAGTAGAGTCGTGATCCAAAGATGATAGTAAAGCTAAACAGCAGCTTTCTGCGGAAGGTATGTATCATCGTAAACGTGCAGGCCTATGTATATGCGTAGCTATCCCTTGAGATATACGCTGAGAGGTAAAAAGGAATGACATACACATACATGTATAGTTTATATAAGCGGTCTCATGTCTAATATGTGGCCACTATTCGTGATGTGTGCCTGTGTGTTTATGTCTGCCTGTATGTGCCTCTGTGTGAGGTGTGTCTCTGTAATGAGTGCCTCTGTGATGTGTGTGCCTCTGTGTGATGTATGTCCCTCTGATATGTGTGCCTGTGTGTGCCTCTATGTGAAGTTTTTGTATGTGTGATGTGTGTGCCATTGAGTGATTTGTGCCTCTGTGACGTATGGCTGTGTGAAGTATGTGCCTGTGTGATGTTGTGTGCTTCTGTGATATGTGCCTTTGTGTGATGTGTGCCTTTGTGTGATGCCCATGTGTGATGTGTGTGCCTCTGTTACGTGTGTGCCTCTGTGATGTGTGTGCCTCTGAGGAACGTGTGTCCCTCTGTGTGACACGTGTCAGTGCCTCTGATGTGTGTGCCTCTGTGATGTGTGCCTCTGTGTGATGTATGTACCTCTGTGATATGTGTGCCTCTTATGTGTGTGGCTGTGTGATGTATGTGCCTCTGTGATATGTGTGCCTCTTATGTGTGTGGCTGTGTGATGTATGTGCCTCTGTGATATGTGTGCCTCTTATGTGTGGCTGTGTCACGTATGTGCCTCTGATGTGTGTGCTTCTGTGTGATGTGTGTGCCTCTGTCTCTGTCTGATGTGTGCCTGAATGATGTGTGCCTGTGTGATGTGTGCCTGTGTGATGTGTGTCTCTGTGTAATGTGTGCTCATGTGTGATGTGTACCTTCATGTGTGATGTGTGCCATCATGTGTGATATGTAGCCTTAATGATGTGTGTTTATAAAGTCAAATATAGAACTTGGCATAGACCATTTGCCTGTGTGTGCCCCTGTGTGATGTACAGTGTGTATGCCTGAGTGTGACTATGTGTGTGTGTGTGTGGTGTGTGCTTGTGCCTGTGTGATGTGTGCCTCTGTGTGTGATGTTTGCTTGTGCCTACTTGTACATGGATTTTTGTGATGTGCACTTGTTGTCCCTGTGTGTGTGTGTGTCAGAACCGGATTTAGGGGGGCAACCGGGGCGGCTGCCCAGGGCCCACAGCTTTTTGAGGGGCCCCGCCATGTTCATAATATTTTCATCTTTTATGGTAGCAAATATCGGCGCGGCAGAGAATTGTAGTGCGCACAAAGTGGAGCATCAAAACGTCGCTAACTCTGAATGCAAGAAGGCCCCCGCTCGTATTTGGGCGATCGCAAGGGGGACGATTGCAAGGGGGACCCCCCCTCCCACTCGCATTTGGACTGGGGCCCCACGAAAGCTAATTGCCCAGCCCACGACAGTCTAAACTATAATCCTATAGAAGAGGAGTGGAAAACAATCATGGAATCTGACACAGCATATAACTATGAAGTATTTGGACATGAGCTCATTGAAATAACTGCTCAAGAGTAATGGAACATGCACCAAGTGCTGAAACATAATGACTTCATTTACTCAACACTGGCCTCATTTACAAATCATTTACCCGCATTTTTGTATCACTCATATTGCTCATTTTCAGTCATATTAAACTGCAATTTTGTATCACTCATATTCTGCTATATTAATTTGAGAAATAAAACGCTAGGGAGCTAGGGGTTCTGTGTCAATTGGAAGTGGAAGACAATGAGTGTGCTTTATCGTAACAACCAAATTCAGCACCACCCACAATTAGTTCACTTGCCGATACGCTTTTGATATCGCAGCCGTAACGCCGAAGAAATTTATAGCAATTGCGATACACCAATTATATTACCTTGGCGTATATCACCCGATCGATTCACTGGTGTATTGTCTCCAAAATAAGGTGCGTCACGCCAGTGATATAAATTCACTTGTGAGTTCATATACGATCATCATAGGCGTAACGCCAGGGTGTGACTTCCTTTGGCGTACAACGTCCGGTAGGAGTTAGCCGTGTATTATTTGGAGACATTACACATGGTGGCAGCGGTAAAGCGGGATGGCTAGTTTTCAAGTTACGCCACCCGAACAGTTCAATTTTTGCCGGCCGGATGAATGGCCTAAATGGGTTAGAAGATTCGAACGCTTTCGAGAGACATCTGGACTCTCCGACAAGCCTCAACCTAACCAAGTAAATGCTCTATTATACTGTATGGGAGATGCGGCAGAGGACATTTTCCGCTCATTCAAACTGAATGAGACGAAAAAGGAACACGAAGACTATCAGCTGGTTAAGACGCGTTTTGAGAACCACTTTGTGAAGCGGCGAAATGTAATATTTGAAAGGGCGCGCTTTAATAAGAGAAGCCAGCAAGATGGTGAATCGGTTGAGTCCTTCGTGTTAGCTCTCTATAGTCTGGCAGAACATTGCAGTTATGGGTCGTTACACGACGAAATGATTCGAGATCGTCTAGTTGTAGGTCTGCTGGACAGCAAGGTGTCAGAAACACTTCAGTTGGACCCAGATTTAACGTTGGATAAAGCGGTAACTACTGCCAGGCAACGAGAAACGGTCAAACAACAAGAAGAAGTGGTTAGATGATCTAAGGAAGGTGAGGGACTAGCACTGGTTGATAGCATTGCACAGCAAAGCAGCTCACTGGTTAGAAGGGAAGCTAGGAGGGATATGCCACAAGTAGATAGTGGAGGAGGTGCTGGTAAGGGGAGATGTGGTTGGTGTGGTAGAACTTCATGTAGTTCACGTCAGCGATGCCCTGCTCGTAATGCAACCTGCTTCAAGTGTTCCAAAAAGGGTCATTTTGAGAGTGTTTGTAGGACTACGACCAAACCTGGAGAGGTGTTGGCAATTAGCAAATTTAAGAGAGATTACTTTGTGGGAATGATCTGGCAACAGAAGTAAGGTAGCAAGACATGGTGTAGTTCCCTTTTTCTCAATGGAGTGCTAATAGAATTTAAACTAGACACAGGGGCTGATGTTACTGTAATTCCTGCACAGGATTACACAAGATACTTTAAGGGTCAACTTGTGAAGCCATCCAGGATATTGAGAGGTCCAACTCAACAGTGCCTGAATGTTGTTGGTCAGTTTATTGGAACCTTAAGAACAGATGGGGGAGTAGAAGTGAAGCAGGAAGTGTATGTGGTTCGAGACCTGCACATGCCATTGATAGGTCGTCCTGCAATTGAAGCATTGGGTAGGGTGTGTAACCGGTTATCAGGTTATTCGGGTTATTCGGATATTCGCAAAAACCTATCCGTTCGAATAGTAATTTAGCGTTACTCGGAAAAATCGATTATTGGATTTGTTCTATTCGAAATAACCGGTTTGTGAATCTCCATTCGTAGGTACTTAGGTATTCGTCGTCCGCATCGACAATTCGCCCATTATTCGAATACCTTTTTATGACGATATCCGGATACGCGTTTACGATATTACATGTACAATAATTACTTCTAAATAACGTCACTGTTGTTACTATAAATATATACGTGGGGACACGGGCAGTATTAATTCGAACTACATGTAGCCAAAAGAGATCTCCCTCTTCACGTGTCATGACGACGGACAGCTCCAGCTGCAAATCAAAGTCAGTTCGCTTAGTGTATTTCGAACCAGCTGGCTTCTTGCATCAATCTCTCTGAGCTGATATTGCCGCGATCGTACTAAGGCTTGCTTACCCCGGTAGATACTAGGATTTTCAAAACTCGCGATGGTGAAATGGAGGCTGCATGGCTGTTGGTGCGTAAACGTCATCTGTGGTTCTATTCTTTTGGCATCAAGTGCGATGTGTACATCTGTAGACTGTAGGTACATGTACTGGTAAAGCTCAGCGTGGCCACGCTAACTTAGGTCGGGACACGCCCAACAAGGTATGTGGTTAGGCCAAGTGATTTAGGCCTATATAGGTAGCTTTGGTTGTGTGCTGAGTGCATCTGGTGTGATGTGGGTAGCTGTGGATCCCTGCTGAGGCTACTGATCTGGTGTAATGTGGTTAGTTGTAGTAAGGTGTCTGGTGTGATGGAGGTAGCTATGGTTATGTACCTCATGAGGGCATCTGGTGTGATGGGGGTAGGTGTGCTTGTGTGCTGAGGGCATCTGGTGTGATGTGGGTAGCTGTAGGAGGGTCTCTGATGTGATGTGTACATTTAGGTGGCTCAATGAGCAGAAAACCTGAATAACCTAGGTATTCGGCTGGCAAATTGTCAAAACCTATTCGGAAAAATCGATTTTCTTTTTTCAAGTATTCGGAAAAATCGATTTTCAGATCCAGAAAAACCTGAAAAATCGATTAGTGTTTTAAAAGTATTCGGAAAAAATCGATTTTCATTATTCAGGGGAGGTTACACACCCTAGCATTGGGTCTTTTGGTGAAAGTGGATGTAATCGATGCGGAGGCAAAAAGCCATTTCACTCAGTTGTTCCCTCAGTTGTTTCAAGGATTGGGGAAGTTACAGGGCCAGTATCACATCAAGCTAAAAGATAATGCACAGCCATTTGCCCTGACAGTGCCACGAAGGGTAGCTATACCTTTGTTACCAAAGGTGAAAGAGGAACTTGAGCGCATGCGCATGGAAGCAATGGGGGTGATTAGTAAGGTCGATGAGCCAACTGATTGGTGTGCGGGTTTAGTAGTAGTTCCTAAGAGCAATGGTCAGGTTCGTATTTGTGTAGATCTTACTAAATTGAATGAGAGTGTTTGTCGAGAAAGGCACTTGCTTCCTAGCGTTGAACAAATACTGGCACAGTTGGAGGGTGCCAAGGTGTTCTCTAAGCTGGATGCAAACTCAGGGTTTTGGCAAATAGAGCTTGCACCAGAGTCAGCAAAACTGACAACATTCATTTCACCATTTGGCAGATTCTGTTTTAACCGTCTGCCATTTGGTATAACTTCAGCTCCAGAGCATTTTTAGAAGCGTATGTCATCTATTTTGGCGGGGTTGGATGGAGTTGTGTGCCTAATCGATGATGTATTGGTGTTTGGACGGTCACAAAGTGAGCATGATAATCGTTTGCAGTACACCCTAGAAAGAATTCAGAATTCAGGGGTTACATTGAACTATGAAAAATGTGTGTTCTCACAGAACTCAGTCACGTTTCTTGGTCAAATAGTTGACCAGAATGGCACTAAGCCAGATCCAGAGAAAGTGAATGCCATTGCTTGCATGGCAGAGCCGACCAATGTTAGTGAGATTCGACGTTTCCTGGGCATGGTCAACCAGCATAGAAAGTTCTCACCTAAACTTGCAGAACTGACAAAGCCACTGCGGGACCTACTGAGCAAGAAGAATCAATGGATGTGCGGGCAAAAACAAAAAGATGCTTTTGACCAAGTGAAGAAGGAGCTTAGTAAGAGTCCAGTGTTAGCCTTGTACAGTCCATCATTAGACACAATGATTTCAGCTGATGCCTCCTCATATGGCCTAGGTGCTGTACTTTTACAGAAACATAGTGAAGAGTGGTAACCAGTTGCATTTGTTTCCAGAGCACTGACAGAGACAGAACAGCGGTATGCACAGATCGAAAAAGAGGCTCTTGCGGTCACCTGGGCATGTGAGCGCTTTGAGGACTACTTGCTGGGTATACCCTTTCTCATAGAGACTGACCATAAACCTTTAGTACCACTTCTTGGAAACAAAAGCTTGGACGACCTTCCACCAAGGATTCTGCGCTTTCGTCTGAGGCTCATGAGGTACACCTACGTGATTATGCATTCACCTGGTAGGAGTTTATTTACAGCCGATACACTCTCACGCGCACCAGTTTCTCAGCCCTTGACCATGGACAAGGAATTGCAGGATGTCACTGATGCATTTGTCAATATAGTGATGCAGAACCTCCCAATTAGTGAGAAACGTTTAGAGGAAATACAACAGCACCAAACAAGAGATCCTATTTGCACACAGCTTAAAGCCTATTGCAAAGATGGATGGCCTGCAAAGAACACACTTAAAGGACCTGTTAAACATTATTGGTGTGTTTCTGGAGAGCTCACTATTCAAGGAAATCTTCTAATGCGAGGAAGTCGACTTGTAATCCCAGCTACTCTGCAAGCAGGCATTCTACACAAGTTACATGAAGGGCACCTGGGAGTTACGAAATGCAGAGAGAGGGCTCGGCAGTCTGTGTGGTGGCCAGGTATGAGTAAACAGTTGGAAGAATTTGTACTGTCCTGTTCAGTGTGTTGTAAGGAACGAACTCAGAGGGCAGAGCCGCTCATTCCTACACCATTTCCCGATCCCATGGCAGAGAGTTGGCACAGACCTTTTTTGAATGGAAGGGATCATCATATCTTCTGGTTGTTGACTACTACTCGAGATATATTGAAGTCGCCAAGCTTTCAGCAACTACAGCAGATAGTGTTATTTTACACATGAAGTCCATATTTGCCAGACATGGCATCCCGGAGACAGTGGTCTCAGACAATGGACCCCAGTTTTCAGCAGCTTCATTCTCATCATTTTCTAAGGAATATGGATTTTCACATGTAACAAGTAGTCCAAGGTTTCCTCAAGCTAATGGTGAAGCTGAGCGGGCAGTATCTACAGTGAAGAACTTGCTAAAGAAGTCAGTGGATCCTTATTTGGCATTGCTTGCGTATAGGACAAGCCCTTTGAAGAATGGATATAGCCCTTCAGAACTCTTAATGTGTAGGAAGCTCCGTTCTACACTTCCTATCCATCTTTCCCTGCTTTCTCAGAAAGTTCCAAATGTGGAAGAGCTCAAGCAAAAGGAGGAGTATCACAGACAGCAGTTGAAAGTGAATTTTGATTCCCATCATGGATCACGCTTATTGAGTCCATTACATACAGGAGATACTGTGTGGGTTACGGACCATAGGTCGACTGGCGTGGTAGTGAAGGAGGTAGCGCCACGATCATATGAAATTGCCGTTCAAGGTGGAACAATGAGACGTAACAGACGACACTTAGTTCGGTATCCTGGCAATGATGTACAGGACCTTACACCACAACCTGAGGGACCTTCTGACAATGGAGCATTACAGAGTGAGGTATCTCATGACACACCCGAAAAACTGGATGTCACAATACAGCCAGAAGCTCCAGTTCATGAGGAACAGGAAAGTGAAGATACTTCGATGGAGAGAGATGTTGAACAGGAAGTCAGTGACACTCTGAGCGAAAGAAATGTTGAACAGGAAGTCAGTGACACTCTGAGCGAAAGAAATGTTGATCAAGAATCTGGAGTAGTACGCACTCGAAGTGGACGAATATCAAGACCTCCCGATCGATATTAGAAAGGGAGGTGTAGTAGTAGCACTTGAACAGTTTTGTATACATCAGGTTATGTGTAATAATGTGGGCACGTGACGGGGGTTGTTTGATTATTATTTGGAGACATTACACACCGACCGGGTTCAAACCCGCCATAACTTTAGGTAGGAGTAATCAAATCGCTTCAAATTCGGTTTGTAGGTACAAAGGTCCTATACCTATCGATTTGTCCTGTTCGTTAATTTTATGTCATCCCTTACGGAGATATAACTTTGCAAAGTAGGCGCATGTTTCCCGCGCCTTTATATGAAGACGAAACTGTTCCCATTCTCCGGAGTACATGAATATTCAACTACATTCCGTGGGCAGGGGCGTACCCACCCACATAAAATTAAGTATGCGGCAATTGGTTAGTCCCCAGACTTTGTTATACGGCGGTGCACGTATAATTTGTTCCTCGCTTCAATTCTTGTCGTTGAATTCCACGGACGATTTCTAACGGCCCAGTGCGAAGACGACGATATCAAGATCAATGCTACGAGAATGGGCGGTGGAGAATGGGAGCTGTAGAAGTTGGCTTTCGTAAGCTAACCATCCCTCGAGGATAGGGCGGCTCCCGGTTTAATTTGGTGTGTCACTGAACATCAATCACACGCCCAGACAGCTATGGAATAGACCCTACACCTATTGAAGATAGCTGTAAAGCGAACATCATTCACAGCATACACCACCTACGGCACACAGCTACAAAGCTATGGGGTTAACCAGGCCTATGTCGTGTACATTGTACCCAATAGCAAACACCTACGAAGGGGACCCTACGGCAGATAGCCATAGCTATCAGAACAATGTATGGAGTGAACTCTACGACAGACAGCTACGAAGCAGCCCACAGAAAACACCTATAAATTGGACCCTATGGCAGATAGTCATAGCTATCAGAGCAGTGTATGGAGTTGGAGTGAACCTTATGGCACACAGCTACGAAGCAGCCCACAGCAAAAATCCATGGGGTTATCCTTATGTCGAGTACCCCATTGCAAACACCTATGAAGTGGACCCAGCCATACTGATAGTTATCAGAGCAGTGTATGGAGTTAGAGTGAAACTTCCGGCACACAGCTATGAAGCAGCCCACAGCAAAAAGCTATGGGGTTATCCTTATGTCCAGTACCCCATAGCAGTGCTGGTCATATCCAGAAATGGCCCATACATACGCGGTCATCCTGTTTTTTATTCCACATTGAATTTCAAAGATGTTTAATATACTCTAAAAATCGATTTGATTATAAATGGATGAAATTTTCATTAAGCACCCTTTTACTAAAATCAAGACTTTCTAATTTATTCATATATGTATTTAAAAGATGACGCAAGATCATCTATAATACCTTTATGACGTTTATGACAAATCTTTGCTCACGTGCACATGTAACATTGATTTAACGGTTTAACCGCTGAAGACGGATTTATCCGTCATGAATAATTAGACACGTAACCGCCAATGACGGATTTATCCGTCATGGCAACATAGGGCTAAAAGAGCGTACGACAACTTCGCACAGAATTGTTTTTATTTAGCCAAACCTTGCATATAACTAGTAGACAGGTATGCGAACAGGTATCAACAAAGTTTCAGTATAGCTCCGTTGACAAAAATACGTTTCTATAACGCCCAAAAGTTATTAAATTTGGGTGTGTCCGAGCATCATGTGAGGACAGCTGGTACTGTCGTATCGAGTGGTATATTGGTGTATTGAAACGTTACAAAGGTGACTCAGGGTCAAGACAACATGTTGTGAGTTATTAGTGTTTGGCTTTACTAAAGAAAGTAAACGGCTAAAGTTCAAAGTACGCTCCATCATAAATAGTGTTGGGACAATTCAATGCACGGCGCTCGTACGTACGCTTGCACTGTTCAGCTTGTTTTCACGCACAAATCGTATATAAAATACATGCCTTCATTCTTAAATACTTGCCTAACAGTCCAGCGACGATAGTAGGTAGATTTCAAGTTCATAGCGTCTATGACAACGGGAGCGTCTCTCTAGGTAACCGACTCGTTCACTCACGGTAGGTTACGGATACCTTACCAGTGTGCTACAAACAATCAGCTCATACCAGCGTGTAGAGAAATCACTACTCTAACTGAATTTCCAAAGTTGCACCTAGAAGACTCGTTCGGTTCAAAAGTTATTTGGTGCTAATGACGCCGTATCTAAAAATAGCAAATATCAATAATTAAATTCAGCGGTTACGTAGCTGAATTTGATTATTAATTTAGCTGGTGAACCGTTAATTTAATAGTAAAATTAATTAATACATAATACAGCGTGCCAAGGGGGTGTGGCAGTACTAAAACTACTTCGGTACGCCCACGCACGGCTGTTTCGAGCTGGACAATTAGTTTGATAATTAGAGCGTTACGGTATATGATTTACAAATGATGGCGGATAGCCTCATTATCGCTATGCAATGTTTAACAGCATGGCTTGCTTGAAGCTTACACCTGGTGCTATTATACGCTGATGCATTGGTACCAGCAATCATTTCTCTATAACACACACATATTCAACCTATACAACTCCGCATCATTATTCATAGAAAACAAGCAGACTGTTTAGGCCGAAAAGTGCCGGCCGCACTTAGTTAATGACATACACCTTTCACCTGAAGTGTTAACATTGCCTCTATGTCGAATTTACCAGTGGGAAAATTGGCGGCTCGATGCAACTCGCGCTTTTTTAACACATGCTCGAGATGACGTAACGGCGTATGCTTATGAAAACGAGGCCAGTGTATTATTGGAAAGCGTAGTATTAATAGTTCACGGATTCCCACCACCACCAAGGTCAGTTGCACTGCAGAGGGTGCATGACTGAAGGGGAAACAAAGAAGACACCACATAACAGTGTGAGGCATATACTCAGGCCTTGCAGAAGGTGTTTGGTATGGCATTTTGAACTGAGGAGGATGCAATGGTGTACCCACAAAGCTTTTGTAGCTCCTGCAAGGATTCCCTTTAAAAGGCAGCTGTACCATGTGTGACTGCATTTCAGTGGCAAACACATAGGAGTTAATCTTGCATGGTGAGATGTTTGCACCCGGACCCAATATGATGGCATTCAAATTAAAATGTATTTAAATTCATACATATATAAGGTATGAACACTTCATATCCACTCAGCAAGTGGGAAGGCCATCCAATATCATTCACACAGCTAAAGATGGTGGTGCTAGTACACTGACATCATTTACCCCCTACCCGCTGTTTTGAATTTGTCAGATCTCTGTGCCTGAACGTTCTCAACCTGCCCCTGCACAGTGTGTCAGCAGAGGTACAGTGTCCCTGTTGTTATGACACAGCACAGCTGCATCATAACCCTGCTTCCACCTTGGGATTGAATATCTCGGGCAATATATTCATCCATTTTGCAGCCTGTTCCAGGGACATCTAGGAAAACCATCTCCTACTGAGCAGAGGAGATGGTAGATGTCCTGAGATGCATGTCATCAACAAGTCCTTAGAACCTGTCCAACACAAGGAAGAGCATGTGCACATCATTATCACTGACAGGATGACATCACATACAGAGAAGTCATAAGACATTCACACACACACACACACACACACACACACACACACACACACACACACACACACACACATGCACACACACACACACACACACACACACACACACACACACACACGTTATTTCCCAAAGCCACTATCCCAGTATTAATGCATTTTCTTGACGACCACAATGTTGCTTGGGTACATAAGTGGTATGTTGGATTTGGTCTCCTTGGAAAACAAGGAGCAAATCCATATACATGTCAAATTCAATGCACCGGCAGCCAAGGACATATGCATCAATACAGGAAAAGTTGCAGTATTGCCAGTGTGTAATGTAGGAATATCACAAAACATCGCAGCAATACCAGTAGTAACAAAAAGACGCAAATATGTATCACCTATGCTATACATGGTATGAAAAATCACTTTTAATATGAGTCAAATCACCTATGTTTGATGACTTGTAGCGCTGTCGTTTCTGCAGGCCGCACTTAGTTGTTTGGCTTTCAAGGTAGCCTCCGCTCTCCACCATTTATCCACGTCTTGTTTTCATCCAGGAAAATTGGCGGTAGTCTAGTGTTCCGATCTTTGTGAAGGATATCTAATCGCGGTACTCTCGTGGCGAGCGCTATAGCTAACAGACGGTACAGAGTTGTGCCTTGCAATTCACACGATGGATAGAAAAATGGTATGTGTACGCTAAAATGGCTTTTAAATGGCGGGACTACAAGTGCAGTCCTTATATAGCTCGAAGATACAAAGTCCTTGTTGAAGTCATGTTTGATGATGTAATCGTTTCAATATTTCAGGGCGTAGGTCTTATTGTCCAACGTTGAATGGGCCTGAAACAGCCGTGCACGCCTGCATGGATTGAGAAGTCAGTTTTATGCAGATAATGCAACGCATGCTGATTGGGACTTCTGCGTGCTAGAGTATGGTACGGTGGCCCGGTAGGTCGCGCACTAAGACAGTTGCGCCACGCACTACTTGAAGTTTGCACCGCGCACCAGTTGAGGTTTGCACCGTGCACAGCGCACTAGTTGAGATTTGCACCAAGGGTGGATAAGGGTTGTGCTTTGGGGTGAGGGTTTGTAGATAGTTAAGTCAAGGAAGTCAACAGATGTGGAGGAAATGTTAGAGGAGAAATGTATGTTGGGGTGAAATGCATTGAATTCAGCTATAAAAGTGTCTATATATATATGTGTAGAAAAGTGGTTTAAGATTTTGTGTAAGAAAGAAGGAGGTTTCAAGATCGTGCATAAAAAGGCAGGCTAAGGGTTAGGGTTAGGGTTATACAGTATACTATAGTTGGGCGTAGCCTGACCTTCGCGTTTTGGCGGAAGGTCGTGCATCTAATCAAGCCTATACCAGGTACACATACCCGACCTTCCGCCAAAAAGCGAAGGTCAGGCTACGCCCAACTAGTATATTGGAGGCAAAGAAAGACCTCTGGATCGTTTCGGTGCAGCACATGGCCAGAAATTGCATGCCTTCATTACTAATTCCTGACGCGTTATGACGTTTTTCCCGTTTCATTACCGTGCACGCGTCCATTGAAATGTATGGAGGATGACACTCTTTTGATCACTGTCACTCAGGAAAAGATGCCCATGACAAGGAAAAAGAATTTTATGATGAAGAGGATCATAAGCAGTGATGCCGCGGCCAGCTTTTAACAATCCGGTCACGTTCACGGTAGTCTCGTACCCAGACCCAGATTTTCACAGTTGCACGGATGGATTACATCACCGCTATTTCACATAGCGGTGATGTAATCCATCCGTGCAACTGTGAAAATCTGGGTCAGGGTACGAGACTACGTTCACGGCTGGCCGTTTGGATATAGACGGTCACGTTCACGGTCAAAGATGGACCGTGTGATTTCAATACGGTCACGTACACGGCTGGCCGTCAGCCGTCAAAATTTTACTAATACGGTCACGGACGCGGTCATTATTTATGCTATAGAAGTTTGGCATGCACGTATCAATAGAAATGGTTCATGAACGGCATAGCAGAACAAGTGTGAAAGAGCAGATTCAATTAACTAAAGGCTTTATTGCCGCTGAGAAAGAGAACAGATTCAATCCTGGCTCGATTCATCCTCCATCTTCACAATATAACTGGGAGAAAACTCGCTCGCACGTGGAATCCACGCGATAACGCATAATCATGGCAAGTCGAGTCCCCAGACCCACTTTCGGCAGCAGCGGATGGATACTCAGGCTGGGGACGAGACTATGTCATGGCGAGGGGGACAACTTAAATAATAAAATGGTTCCATAGCCATGCACGCGTTGGTGACAGTCGGGTTTGCTGCAGACTTCACCGCGCTATCAGGTGGCTTATCCTCAAAGGTTCTTGGAAGGACGACATTTGCCACGCAGGGAAAAAATCTACTGCACGTGACGCTAGTGACGTAACAGGCTTAATGGACCGTCAAAAGTTCTGACGGCCACGGACGGCCAGCAAATAAATTTGACGGCCAATTATTTTTCACGGTTTAATCACGTGATCGGTAAGCTTCCCGGTCACGGTCACGGTCGGCCGTCAAAAACCGTCAAATGAATACGGTCACGGACGGTCCGCGGTGCTGGCCGCGGCATCACTGATCATAAGGTATACCTCTGTCGTTAAACAAAAAAAATTAGCCCTCTTCCTGACGCTTCCTCATCAGAATTTCAGTGTTTCCATAGACATGTATGGATTTTGATTTTAAAAATGAGGGTTTTTCAAGACATTTATGCTTCCTGACGAAAATCCAAGCTAGATATCAAAAAGGAAAGACTAACTGCTGTTATTAAAACCATTAGGGCTGGAGTGTGACATATTCTAACGTTCATGACCCTTTTACCCTCGCTTCCCTGATCACTTTTATCATTAAGGTTCATATGTCTTTGTAAATACCAATATTCAATAATAAATCGACAAACGCCGCGTGCGTGCCCTGCCGCGATGAAGGTTTTCAAACAAGAAGACACAAATCACCGACCACGGTATGAATCCTAGCAACGAACGTTCGATACTTGATAGCTTGTTACACATGTGCGTCTGATTTCGACTGTTGTGCGTGTGCATGGGTGGCAATATAGATGCGATTGTACTTTTTTCTGGGGTAGTAGGCCTACTCGGCTGCTCCAACATTCTTTTTAAGCCCTAGCTGTAGGGCGCGATCATGTTTGGAGTGTTTTAGCTACCTATATGTACATGTACATGGATTCTACAACGGCTTGTTTTGGTTGCGTTGGTTTTAAACGATTCGATTCCGGCTTACTCACCTATATTGCCAATTCTACCACAAGGAGTTCGTGGATGTAATCCATATAGCAAAGCCACATTTTTGCACCTGCTCTACCTTCATTAATATTTGTAAGGATGGGCATGTCCTTACGTGCAAACCTGACGCCATATTTTTCTTCTATTTTTTTGTTGCAACTAATAGTACTTACGTATCTGTATCTGTGCGTGTCTATATATTTTTTCATCTCTGCCGAGGGGGGGGGGGCAAAAAACAAAGTGAAAGACACCATCCCCCAACTTTGAAGAGCTCATTGAGAGCATCACGAATATGCTATTTTTTTTTTCAGGGGGGTCTAGGAAGAAAAGTTATGAGGTATCAAAGTTAGGGGGGGGGGGGGGGGGGTCTTGGCCAAAAAAATTTAAAAAAAAAAAATTCATCACTTTTCTTAATTTTTTTTTTGGCACTTTAGCTCGCACTACAGCAACATAATGATGGAATCATATTGTTTGTAGTGTTCATGGGTGTCCAATTCGTGCAAAGATATGGCTTAACTGCCTATCTAGTGCGATTGTAAGCTATTTCATTGTGGAAAGCATATTATCACGTGACTGAGACACAATTCGTGGGCGTGGCCTTCATACCAATTCACTACCCAATAGTGCAACAATTGAAGCGTCGCAAAGCAATGTAAAGATAAAAACTATACTAACGCTACTAAGTAAGCCACGGATACACCTGGTACTAACTACTAAGTAACATGCATGCCGCCTGCTATTGTTTAAACGAGTACTTTACGAAATCATGAACGATAATGCGTGCCGTTCTTCAAAATCTTGTTGGAGTACCGCAAACCTTAATTGATATTCAGGGATGTAATATTCGATAGGCCTACAACCTGTGCATTACGTCATGGCACGAGAGACTGAGTATCGCGAAATTCTATGGTACAAGTGAAACAGCGTCTCCAGCTGCAAGCGACGAAGTGACAACACCTACAACAGCAATCTGCAACGAAGCCTGCTTTCAATTTGTAATATTATCTTAATTGTAGGTGTGGTCAATTGTCAATTACGTATTTATTTTAAGGGGCGTGGTCGAAAAATGGGCGTGTTTGAAGGCGGAGGTGGGGGGGGGGGGGGGGGGGGGGGTTGACCTGGCCCTTGGTTTTAAGAATTTTTGGGATGGTGTCTATAACTTTTTTTTTTGCCCCCCCCCTCGATCTCTGCAGAATGAAAACTACCAATACAGCAAAAAAAAAAACCGTTCCACAGAGACGAACCTTATAAGGATATATCACGTGAGGAATACATGCGGTAACAACCTACTTTTTTACTATATCCACATGGGGAAGGTGGAAAGGGTGACAGCCTTGTGAAGGTGGAGGGAGGTAGGTGGAGGGAGGTAGTTTTGTGAAGGTGGAGGGAGGTAGTTTTGTGAAGGTGGAGGGAGGGGGGAGCGCTGTGTTATTTCTACACTGAATTACTAGTATTATCGCCTAAAACACCCATGCAAGTATGCTATGAATTTTTAATTTGAGGGGGGGGGGGGGGGGGGGGGCTATAGCCCCCCCTAGCCCCCCCCCCTGGATCCGCTACTGGTAGTTTTGTGAAGGTGGAGGGAGGTAGCCTTGTGAAGGTGGAGGGAGGTAGTTTTGTGAAGGTGGAGGGAGGTAGCCTTGTGAGATAGCCTTGTGGAGGTAGAGGAGAGAGTGCCTTGTGAAGGTGGATGGGAGATATCCTTGTGGAACAGTTGGGAAAAGATAATACATGTAGGCCCTTCTCCCTAGAGATGAGGAATTTGAAAGCACATCCCAGAGACAGCCACTGGGATATGAATCAAATTAAGTTTAAAGGTTTCTGATGTAGGGTACAGTTAGAAGGAGATAGATCTACGTGTTACATGCATGTAGATGTAGGACCAAAGAATAATTGTTTAAAGTGGCTACAATTGTCACATCCTGTGGTGTCCACCTTTATTAGTTTGGTTAGAAAAACTCCTTGGTTTGGTTGTACACATAGCACAGACACCAGTTGTCTGCCAGGAGAGGAGGCTTACCTACATGACCACCTGGTATGGACCAGGGACTGGACACAAAGTTTTGCATCTCATGGACTGCGCCAGCCACCCTTCCAACATGCACCTGGTGAAAAACTTCAGCAACAACTCAAATGGAAGGCTTTATGTGGTCTAGCTATATGTACATGGCTCTGCAGATGTATGTAATAGGTAATGTAACAGTTGTGGTGTGGCATTTATATTTATTTGGTTATGTATTGGTTGTGTATGTGTGTGATAAATGTGGAAAGTTCAGAAGGTATTACATGTACTAACAGAGAATGTAGCTGACCCAAAATCTTTGTGGTCACCTATTTAATTAGGGTGGTGGCATGTGGTCATTAGTTATGGCTGTTATGTAAACGTTTCACATGCATGGCCCTCAGGACTAGTACATACTTGTAGTTTCTATCCAGCATCTTTGCCATTGTGTATGAGTCATGATCACTAGGCTTCATGCCATCGGCCATCGATCTGTTCATTGATGACAGATCAGAGCTGCATCATGGCATCCTTTTTTGTGCCATTGCTTTAGTATTTGTAGGAGTAAAGTAGATACATAGACAGGTGCATGTATGTGATCTTTTCTTCAACTGCATGCCCATGCAAGTCCTGTGTCAAGTGTGTATGTGTGAGTGTGTATGTGTGTGTGTGAGTGTGTATGTGTGTGTATGTGTGTATGTGTGTGTGTGTATTTGCATGTACATGTGTGCGTATGTGTGTGTATTTGCATGTACATGTGTGTGTGTGTGTGTGTGTATTTGCATGTACATGTGTGTGTATGTATGTGTGTGTGTATTTGCATGCACATGTGTGTGTGTGTGTGTGTGTATTTGCATGCACATGTGTGTGTGTGTGTGTGTGTGTATTTGCATGTACATGTGTGTGTGTGTGTGTGTGTGTGTGTATTTGCGTGCATGGTATTTGCATTTGGGTGTGGGTGCATGTGCATTTCTTTCCAGCCGCTCAATCATAAAAAAGTAGAACACACGGCATAACAAACACACGGCATAACAAACACACACATCTCAGGCCTACTGCCGAATACGTTTATGGCTGTTCATCCTTCTTGTATACCCTAGCCAAAATTCCGGCGGAGCTGGATAGAAATAAGTGCAGGACTTAACCTCGTAGCAGATATTGGGTCTGGGAACGAGACTGCTATGGAGTGAGCGCGAGCGACCGTGCACTTTGCATGAAAGATCGGAAGTACGATAAACGTCACGTCTGGAGTAAAAACCACAGCGGTTGCCTAGAGACATTGTGTCACGTCTGCGGACCTTTTAAAAAGGCTCCGGGTATGTCAGACTCGGTCAAGCTTACTGTTGGCAGCAGAGTTTGATCAGGAACTGGATCGGCCGAAGGATCACCGTCCGAGCGGGAAGGAATGACTACGAGCGTTGCCATTTTATTACGCAAAGGTCCGCGAACGTGACACAATGTCTCTAGGCAACCGCTGTGGCTTTTACTCCAGACGTGACGTTTATCGTACTTCCGATCTTTCATGCAAAGGGTCCATTGATCCATATACAGTCATTAATCGACGATATACAGTATAATAGGGCCAGGACACAGTGGAGTCGAGAGTCCAGCTGTGAATATCCGCCGCCATGCGTATGTTAATTCTTTAGCTAGTCAGTGGAAGGCAATATCCTTAACACACCTGACACCTCCACGAGAACTTCTAGTATTATCAAAAAACAAGCCAGTCGACGTCATCGTGGTCAACGTCAGAGCGCGCGCGATGCAATAGATAAATATACAATACATGTCATATAATTATAATTATAATAATATAGGGACGGAATCGCCCATGCATCTTAACGAGCGAGTCTCGTAGTCACACCTATATATCATATTATGTAGTAGCTACTCCACAGCAGCGGTTCTATTAGCTCGACCTTCGCTATCCAGTTGAAGTTCGATGTTGTACGTCTGGCTAGCGAGACTAGCGTATACCAAGAATTAGATTGATAGCGAGTGTAGAGCTATTACATTGTATATCCACAATACTATCAGATGGGTACAAATCTTGATATAGGCCTAGGCTTGATCAGTGGCGTAGGAACGGTTCAAAAAGTGGGGGGGCTGAAATTAATTATTCATAAGTGGGTGTGGTAAAACGAAGCTGTCAGTTGCGCAGTGGCCAGGTGGGACCTGGCACACAGGCCCCACCTGAGGGCCTAAATCATGTAAAGCACGGGGGGCACCCATAATTCCACGCATGCGCGTCATGCATGGTCGCAATCCATGTACAGTGGAAATCGTGATACTTGTCGTTAAAATTTTTTGGGTGTGTTTTAATGTTAGCTTGATTTTTTAACATTAACTGTATGCAGTATTGAAAATCTGACAACACAGTGTTGTTGACCAAACATTTGTAAACAAGTACCGGAAATAAGTAAGTGTCACGTGACTAACACGTCTGTTTGTTTTTGTTTTTAAGTGTCCCAGTCCAAAACACGGATTTGTAACATATTTCTCAGCTCTGAGGCAGCAGATCAACACAAAATTTGGTATATAAGAGAAAAACAAACCTGCCAAACGTTTGGCCGAGTCATGTTTCAAACCCGGGAAATACTTCGTGTGTTTTCATGGGAGACACGTTTGTTTAGATCGAAAAGCGTTTAGCATGCTGCTTTGCACAGTGGGCGTTATACACGACAGTACATCGATTTTTATACCGAGGGATGGTTATTGCACCATAGACACCTATGTTTACAACGTAACAGTTAATTTTACCGTCAAAATTCTGCTTGCAAACGTTGAAGCTTAGAAAACACGCCATTTTCGAGTGAACTCATTACAATTATGACGTTATTGGCAATTAATTAAAGGTTTTGTATTATGGCTGAAGATGGGAACGGCGAATACGAGAACCAAGCATCAACCAGCGTACAAAAGTGGCTAACTAGTAAAGAGGCAAATCATGCTTGGGCATCGTCAAAGCGAAGGAAGGCTCGGAGGGGTAAGTAATCCCGAAGCGAAGCAAGTTCCTCAAAGAGCAGAAGGACGTATGCTACTATCGCAGAGAGTGCAGCCAAAGAATTGGAGTCCCTCGCTGTACACATACCAAATGCGTCCGATAGTTCTGGAACATACCAAAAACTTGTGACTCATCACTATCGGACACATTTGGCATGTGTACAGCGAGGGACTCCAATTCCTTGGCTGCACTCTCTGCGATAGTAGCATTCGTCCTTCTGCTTTTTGAGGAACCTGCTTTGCTGACCGCGACTATCGCTTCGAAGCGGCAGCTTCGGGATTACCCCTCGGAGCCTTTCTTCGCTTCAAAGGTGCCCACACATGACTTGCCTCTTTACTTGCTCGCCGCTTTTTTTCGCTGGTTGATGTTTGGTTCTTAGAAGAACCGTTTCGCAATTGAAACCGTTCCCGTCTTCAGCCACACCATCGAAACTTTAATTAATATTATGAAATTGTTACAATAACGTAACAATTGTAATGAGATTCACTCGAAAATGGCGTGTTTTTTAAGATTCAACGTTTGCAAGCAGAATTTTGACGGTAAAATTAACTGTTACGTTGTAAACATAGGTGTCTATGGTTAAATAGCCTTCCCTCGGTATACAAATCGATATACTGTCACGTATAACGCCCACTGTGCAAAGCAGCATGCTAAACGCTTTTCGATCTAAACAAACGTGTCTCCCATAAAAACACACAAAGTATTTCCCGGGTTTGAAATACGACTCGGCCAAACGTTTGGCAGGTTTGTTTTTCTCTTATATACCAAATTTTGTGTTGATCTGCTGCCTCAGAGCTGAGAAATATGCTACAAATCCGTTTTTTGGACTGGGACACTTAAAAACAAAAACAAACAGACGTGTTAGTCACGTGACACCCCCCCGTTGCTATGTCACGTCTTTATATACGTTATATCCTGTCACTCCGGGAAAGCCACGGTTAAGGGCGGATCGCTTTGTATCGTGTCGTACCATCAGTACGCGTACGGTTGGGTACCACTTCTACAGTACTTTCTATCCATGCAGCTTTTACGTACACCATCCCATTCACTTCTCAGAGGTAGTTTTCAAAAAGCCATAAACAAATACAAATGCATGTACAAAAGGAAGAGCAAGCGTTTTGTTGGGTCTCATTCATTACGCAAAGTGCCGGATGCCGTTGTGGGAGGGCGGATTGTCCCCCCGTGCAGAATGTCCCCCCGGACATTCTGCACTAGGGCACAATGTCCCCCCGGACATTCTGCACTAGGGTAAACTGTCCCCCCCTAGGGTAAAATGTCCCCCCCCCCTGGACACTCCACACTAAGGCGCAATGTCGTACCTATAGGATAACAAAGGCAGTTATAAACGTCCAACAGGCTGGTTTTTAACAAAGACCCGTCCTTTTATAGCGTAAAAACCATCCTGCCCAGATTGTGCGTCCAGGATGGGAATACATGTGGTTCTACCCTAGTTCTGTCGAATGTTGAAGCAATAATTCAATTCATAGGTCTACATTCGACAAAACCCCTCCAAGTAAGGTTTTTACACTATTCCCACCCTGGACGCAGGTTGCATGGTTTTTACGCTATTTAGGATGGGTTTTAGTCTGGGTACCCGACTGCAGATGAACTGACGATGGGAATAGCCTTTCCTGAGAATCTGATATGTCAGGCGGTGCACGCAGTGTGGAGCTGTGTTTATGTGACATTACTTTTCAGGCTATGATCCTATAGTTGATCTCAATATATTTCAATCTCTCATACTGATGAGATTTCAGCCATGAAGTATATCAATCACCACTCCTTAAGGAATTTTAATAATGTGTATATATGTGTGTGAATATTGGTTTCAATGAGTGCTTTGACGACACGGAAAGGATAAGAGCTGTGTATTCGTTAAAAGGAATTTAATACTAAAATTCTAGAAATGTTCGTCTATGTTTGTCAGTATTGGTTACAATGAGCATTTCAAGCGGCGGAACGACATGCAGCTTTGGCGACGGTTAGGAGCTACCGAGTCGCGATCCCGTGTACTGCCGTAAAAGTTTCCCAGCCTTGTCATCGATGAAATAAAATGTTATGAGGGGGGACATTTTACCCTGGAGGGGGACAGTTTGCCCTAGTGTAGATTGTCCGGGGGGACATTGTACTCTAGTGCAGAATGTCCGGGGGGACATTGTACACTAGTGCAAAACGTCCGGGGGGACAAATTTTAGGGGGGACATTGTGCACTACGACACCGTCCTGCTGAAAGATGTATAGCATCAATAATGAATGGACTACAGATTTACTTGCTTACAATTGCCCGATATTGATAATCTGCGTGAGATGACACTGACTGGCGAACCACTCACATCATCAAACCTTCCTCTTGGGTAAAATGTAACAGATGAGAATAAAGTGACCTTTGTACATATATACCTCATTGTACTCCAAAGCCAAAACTAGTAAAGCGTGGCTGGGCCGGTAGCCTGGGTCAGCTTGGGTAGAGGACATGAAATGTACGTACCATTGCAATAATACGTCACACCTACTTAAAAAGGCATATATGTGTTCGCGTTACAACCTATATTTCTGTAGATGGAAGGAAGGTGCACGTGGTTGTGATATCTTCGACACTCCAAAAAATGGCGCTTACGCTGAATTTACTTAGGCAGCACTCGTGTCTCATCACTCTCATGGATCAGTATGTGGCGTTCAAAAGGATAACTTCGGATCAAGAAGTTCCACGCCAATTTTTGAACCTGAAAGTTGCTATATAGGACAAATGCCAATAGTGAACCACTTACCATATCTTAATTGCTCATTGCTGCTGAACCGCCATTAGTCACGTGAATTGGTCAAGGCTAATTGAACTATTCAATAGCATATAAATTGTTTTTAGCACTGCACCCCAAGATCATCTGATCACGACGTTAAAGAGGTAGCCTGCACGTCTTCTACGTACGGTACGGCATGCATATACCGGTATAGTATAGTATTAATTTTGTACACGAACCGAATTCGAATAACACACATGCACGCAACGCCATGGATCAGTGTTTTCTGATTCATAATATCGGATGTCTGGCTTTTTCAAGTAAAGTCTTGAATTGGCTATAAATATCGAACTAGTCACTTCTTACGCGTAAATAACGCACGCTCAGTCGGTTCATGATAAAGGCAACGATCGCCTCAAGATTGCTGCCAGGGTGAGGCTGTACTAGTATTTCTCTCCGGGCCGTTAATAATGAATTGTTCAGTTGTAATTCTTGTTATGTTGCCACGCCCTTCAATTATTGAACATTGCATTCAATAATCTCCATTATTATATTTTTAAATAGCTTAGTGCTTGTTGGCATGCAATGTTAAGCCATGCCCATGAGGTAACAACAGCCCAGTACACGTACACGTGTGCAAATCAAATCTTTTACAGATCTAAGCCTTGATATTGATTCAAAAAACACTATTAAAACATAGAAACACAAGTATGATTACAAGAATGCAGAACATAATCAGTTTTAGTTTGAGTCAGTGAGAATGGAAGTCTTGATCTTTCATCCCTCAGCTGCAACCCAACATAACCAAAATTTTGCACATACAGTTAGTCACACACACACACACACAGGTATACATCACAGTGGCACACACACCAGGGCCGGATTTAGACTGTTAGACTGTTGTGAGCCCTGGGCAATTAGCCTTCGTGGGGCCCCAGTCCAAATGTGAGCGGGGGGGGGGGGTTCCCCCTTGCAATCGCCCAAATACGAGCGGGGGGGGGGGGGGGGGGGAGGAGGTCCCCCTTGCGATCGCCCAAATATGAGGGGGGGGGGGGGGGGCCTTCTTGCATTCGGAGTTAGGGACGTTTTGATGCTCCAATTCGTGTGTACTACGATTCTCTGCCGCGCCGTTATTTGCTTAACTAAATCCATAAAACATGAATATCATTATGAACACGGCAGGGCCCCTCAAAAAGCAGTGGGCCCTGGGCAGCCGCCACGGTTGCCCCCCCCTAAATCCGGTACTTGACACACACACACACACACACCACAGGGACAATAAGTGCACATCATATCAATAGTGTATCGGGCAACCCCTTTTGTTCTGTATTCTAGCAACAAAGTCCTAAATACCTTGCAAACAACTTTACAAAGTGCGCGTCTTCTTAAGCACTCGTAGAGACCATGTAGGCACAAGCAAACATCACACACAGAGGCACACATCACACAGGCACAAGCACACACCACACACACACATAGGTCACACTCAGGCATACACACTGTACATAACACAGGGGCACACACAGGCAAATGGTCTATACCAAGTTCTATATTTGACTTTATAAACAAACACACATCATTAAGGCCACATATCACACACGAAGGCACACATCACACATCACAAAGGCACACATCAGACAGAGGCATACACATCACACAGAGGCACACACATCACACAGAGCACACACATCACACAGAGGCACACATCACAAAGGCACACATCACAAAGGCACACATCACAAAGGCACACATCACAAAGGCACACATCACAAAGGCACACATCACTCAGAGGCACACATCAGAGGCACACACATCACACAGAGGCACACACATCATACAGAGGCACACACATCACACAGAGGCACACACATCACACAGAGGCACATACATCACACAGCCACACATAAGAGGCACATACATCACACAGCCACACATAAGAGGCACATACATCACAGCCACACACATAAGAGGCACACATATCACAGAGGCACATACATCACACAGAGGCACACACATCACACGGAGGCACACATACATGTTGTAACAGAGGCACACACATCAGAGGCACCCATCACACAGAGGCACACATCACACAGAGGCACACGCATCACAGAGGCACACACATCACAGAGGCACACACGTCACACAGAGGGACACACGTCACAGAGGCACACCCATAACAGAGGCACACACATCACACATGGGCATCACACAGAGGTACACACATCACAGAGGTACACATCACAGAGGTACACATCACAGAGGTACACATCACACAAAGGCACATATCACACAAAGGCACACACATCACAGAGGCACACAACATCAAACAGGCACATACATCACAGAGGCACAAATCACACAATGGCACACACATCACACATAGGAACACTTCACATAGAGGCACACATCACAGAGGCACACACAGGCTCACATATCACAGAGGGACACATCACACAGAGGCACACACATCAGAGGCACTCATTACAGAAGCACACCTCACAAGAGGCACATACATCCCACAGAGGCACACATCACACAGAGGCACACATCACGCATAGTGGCCTCATATTACACATGAGACCGCTTATATAAACTATACATTTATGTCATTCCTTTTTACCCATCAGCGTATATCTCGAGGGATAGCTACGCATATACATAGGCCTGCACGTTTACGATGATACATACCTTACGCAGAAAGCTTTACTATCATCTTTGGATCAGGACTCTACTAACATTTGGTGCTCAAAATATGTAGATCTATACACGTATTCCCCGCAGTGGTGTCAGTAACGTCTCTTGCCGCTCGTTATTTGAATCGGATAGGGTGACCAGTATCACGTGACCCAGACGTCAAATTATAATCATACGCGCGGTACCGTACGATAGCGTTCGTCGATTACCGTTCGAAAATACACGGGTAACGTCACTAAACGTCTCCGTGAAATTCACATGGAAGTCCGTCTTGATCGAAAGAGACGGGGCACCGTTGCAACCCGTCTCCGGATAGCGGTTTCGCTGCATGTGTATGTTGTCTACTTGAATCAGCTAGTAGCTCGAACCAAGAATTAGTAACTATTACAATCCTTGCTTGAACCCAGTGGATTTATAATACTTGATGTGTCGTGCCATGTGGGATATGCCTCATGTCATTCACTTTGTCAGTAGCACTCGCGGCATTACTTTCAAAGTGGTTGTCTGTTTCAACGCTTATACGGCAATATACATGAAAAAGTTCGCCGATTTTTATAGCTCTCTCTGGTAACCTCGGTAAACGCTCAGTTACAATTTCCATGCACGCTTTTCTTGTTCATTTTACTAGTTAGATCTACGAGCATTATCCGTGCATGCATGCGATGGTGATCCAATTATGCTGTCATAGTCTGGATTAATTAGGCGTGCATGATTATGCAAGACAATACGGTGCAAGATAACACAACTGCACCGCTGCTAATGAATGCTTAGAAGTGCATGCGCAGTTTACCCATATACGCGACGAAAGTCAAACCAGCTCTGGGACTTCTACGTGCTACAGAGTATATGCATGGACCAAACATTCAGAAATTATGCGTGCACACAATGCATGCAATATGTTGTCTACTATAACTATTGCAATCGTTGCTCGAACCCAGTGGATTTATAATACTTGCCATGTGGGATATGCCTCATGTCATTCTCTTTGTCAGTAGCACTCGCGGCATTACTTTCAAAGTGGTTGTCTGTTTCAATGCTTATACGACAATATAAACATGTATATACATGTACATGGAAAAGCTAGCCGATTTTTATATAGGACTATATTCCCATGCAGCCTGGTAACCTCGGACAATGCTCAGTTACAATTTCCTAGTTCATTTCACTGGTTACAAGTATTATCCATGCATGCATACATGCATGCGGTACTGAGATGGTGAATCGGTGATCCAATTATGCTGTCATAGTCTGCGATTGATTAAGATTGTGCATTATGCAAGACAATACGGTACAAAATAACATGACTGCACCCCGGCCCTGCTAATGAATGCTTTGAAGTTCAGTTTACCCATATACGTGAAGAAAGTCAAACCAGCTCTCAATTACATGCATGGAAAGTGCATGATGAACTAAGAGATTTGCTGCCCGTGTAGGTCTACCAATTGCACTGATGCATGGATGCATGTGCATTCGCTGTTACACATAATCAGTAGGCCTGCATAATTTGTGCATGTGCACCTACTGATATATATTTGTATAATTATAAAGGTGCACGCATTCCATGCATGGTACATATGGATACAATGCAGAGTGCAGCAGACAGTATGCAGGCATTGTTTCCTTGCAACTATACTGGTTATGACAGTAACAAAGATCAGGTATTGGCATCTGTTTACTACCACTATATTCTTTCGTCCTTCACAATTCATATGATATAGTGGGATAAATGTTCAGTTGATTTATGATCAAATACACATGGTTGAATCGATTAATGACTCCAGGTTTAAAGTGGCATTGCCAATAAACCGGCTTAATGTTCATGCAAAGGTGATCTGCAAGTATATGTATTGCATGCATGCATGCAGGAAATGTGAGCGATCAACGCAAGGTAATAAGTTATTAATAATCGAATTGGATCAGCTTCAAAAACGTTCCAAATAAAAAAAGCAGGGGATCCGACGCCATATAAACCTAGTCCCGCGTATTTGAACAGACAACTTGCATGCATGTCTGCGATATGAATCAACGATGACTTAGCTTTTTACCACTAGTCGTATAAACTTCAATATACAACTTCTAGACTAAGACTACATGTAAACAGCGCTATCTAATTAGATGTTCTATCTTGTTTATTAATATACAACCTATACCTTAATACCAGTATATTATCTCTGACTGCATGTACACGCTAGCTGGCGTGGTCACAAATTTCGACAGGTCACAAAATTCAACAGCTGTTTATAATTAACTGTTCGCAAAGCAGACTGCTTGCATAAGTGACATGTTACCCAAGTGGACCCGTGGGGTTGGAAAAATTTGAACGGTTATGAAGCGATATTTGCGGCATAAAATTAGAATCAGAGCGCAACTTCGGCGAATCGTGTCTCAGTTGTTGTATTTCGAATCCCTCCCCCTCCCCCACCCCCACCCCCGTTTTCGTACTCAACCAGGGCTATAATTTAATCAGGTCATAAAATTCGAACCCCCGGCCCCTTACCAAAATACTGAATCTGCCCCTGCCAAGCGAGGATGTGGCCAGTAATAGTTCGTTAACATTTTGTGAGTTAAATAATAAACATAACTATAATTATTTAGTAAACTACATGTACATTTACATACATGTAGCCAGCCCTGTTTCTGTTACGACAACCATTTATACATGCAAAAAATGGCGGCACCAGTAACCAAACATTGTTCAAAGGCTCCCGGAACTAGCAAAGTCTATGTAATGGAAAAAACAAATGGTATGAAAACGTGTACCAATGTGTTGCAAATCTTAATAAAGAGTGGCAACTCAATTTTTCGTTAAGATTCAATTCAAAAAAGCAGTGGAATACAATAATTAGGTCAGAAAACATTGATTTTGTGTACATGTTAATGGGAAGCTATGTTTTGCTTTCCGGAACTGAAATCTTCAATGTAATGGTATAGATATTTTTGCACATTTTGCATCGTACAACCTTTCTACACGTAAAAATGAGGTGGCAAATGTATTATAACTTGCGGTTAGTTAATAAAATTCAAGAGTAGCCATTTTTCATACATTTAAATAGGTGTAAGTCTAACTTTGTTTTGAATAAATCCGAACCATTAGTACTTATAAATTCAACACAAATTCAAATTACACTACCCCTGTGTACTAGCAACGGAACACATGCTATAGGATGTCTTTTTGAACACCATCACTTTCCTGGTGACTGCCAATTTCTGCATATGTATTGTATGTGTGGGTGTGGGTGTGCGTGTGTGTGTGGCATGTGTGTGTGTGTGTGTGTGTGATGGGCGTCGGAACAGTTCCGGCAGGTCCGGCGGCCGCCGGACCAATATTTTCCAAAAAATAAAATAAATCATTAGCCAATAAGGGCATTGGTAATAAGGGCATGGGTAAGGGCAATCGATGACCAGGCCACATGTCCTTTCTCTTATTTCTTGCATGTTACATCCGGCGTTGTGCTAACTTGCTATGATAATGTATAAACAATGTTGAGGGTCATCTGATACTGTACATCGTCTAGTAAAAGAGAAATTTCCACTCGCTCGATACTATTGTCCGTCCCTTCTTTTTCTGCGTCTGTACCGTGGTGCCAGAGAAATCTCATTGTTTAACTTCTAAGTCGTTTCCCTTTCCAAAACATTCATTTGAATCGAAGGATGAAACGCGCTCATTTAGAGCAGAGTGGTGTGACAAGCACAGCTGCAATG
Organism: Spongilla lacustris; assembly: GCA_949361645.1. Classification (NCBI taxonomy): domain Eukaryota; kingdom Metazoa; phylum Porifera; class Demospongiae; order Spongillida; family Spongillidae; genus Spongilla; species Spongilla lacustris. Next base: position 15,889,791 of record OX442415.1, read on the forward strand.
CCAGTACTGATGCATATTTGCATGATGACAGAAGTAGAGAAGAAATTCAAGGCAAGTACCACTTGCTTTTTCTTGTTTCGCTTTTTCGGTGCGTGGGCGTACGGTTATCCTCGTGTGAGCTAGTGAGATTTCTTATGGTTTAGGGCATTAATAACATTTGCACAGCTTGCAAAGCTTCTGGGGAGGAGCCCCAGACCCCGATGGGGGACCTTGCAGCACTCCCCCATACCCTCTAGCTGGGCAGGAGGGGATGTGACCCCCTCCCGCACCCACCCCCTCCAGGTCCGCCCACTCATTATTTATTTATTTGCCGGACCAGTGCTTTTTACCTACCGATGCCCATGTGTGTTCATGCATGTGTTTGTGTGTCTGTGTGTGCGTGTTATCAGGCTGTAGCCTAGATTGGTTTAAACAAAGTACGAGAAAAATTCTACCAGAACTTCCCATGGAAGTTTCATAATTAAAAAATATTAATGTACTAATCATACAATAGGGTGTGTATCCTCCACTGAATAATGAAAATCGATTTTTCCGAATACTTTTAAACCCCTAATCAATTTTTCAGGTTTTTCTGGATCAGAAAATCGATCTTTCCGAATACTTGAAAAAAGAAAATCGAATAGGTTTTAACAATTTGCCAGCCGAATACCTAGGTTATTCAGGTTTTCTGCTCACTGAGCCACCTAAATGTACACATCACACCAAATACCCTCCTACAGCTAAACCATAACACCAGATACCCTCCTACAGCTAAACCATAACACCAGATGCCCTCAGCATACACACACCTACCCCCATCACACCAATGCCCTCATGAGGCACACAAACACACCTCCCCCAGATTTCCTCATGAGGCACACAACCACAGCTACCCCCATCACACCAGACACCCTCCTACAACTTCCCACATTACACCAGATCAGTACAGCATGCATCCACAGCTACCCCACATCACACCACATCCACTCTGCATACTACCACAGCTAACTACATAGGCCTAAATCTCTTGGCCTAACCACATACCTAGATGGGCGTGTCCTGACCTAAGTTAGCGTGGCCACGCTGAGGTCTACCTACAGATGTACACTGTTACATCGTACCCGATGCCAAAAGAGTAGAACCACAGATGAAGTTTATGCAACATCAGCCATGCAGCCTCCATTGCACCATAGCAAATACTAGTAACTACTAGTAAGTAGGCCTAAATGCGATCGCGGCAATATCAGCCAGCTAGTTCGAAATACACTAAGCGAACTAACTTTGATTTGTAGCTGGAGCTGTTCGTCGTCGTGACTCGTGAAGAGGGAGATCTGTTGGCTAGTTCGAATTACTGCCCCATCCATATGATCTCGTCCCCACGGCCATGCACGTAGTATAGTAATAACAACAGTGACGTTAATTAACGTTACGTTTCAAATTAGAAGTTTGTTAATTATTGTACTTGTAATATCGTCACGGGTGTTTCACAGTGGACATTTACGGATATTTAGATGTCCAATTGCACATTTACGTAAAAATGATTTTGGTAGCTCATTAACGGGCTAACATTTTCAGGGCCTGTTTCCGCTACAACCCAGTTTCACTACGCCTCTCTATTGATAACTCCAAGCATAGTATTAGTCTAAGCACAAACCCAAATCAACTGCTCACATGTTTACAGCATTTCTAGTAATCACGTGCCCCTTAATTCGTTACGAGTGCATCTTTTGGTGGGCTATTTGTAAGGCTCTCGAACTTCCAGGTGAGTTGTGAAGATAAAATACAGAATCTAGGGGCATTGTAAAACAATTTAAGCTGGGTCATATCTCGAGACGCGATATCTAGGGCATATAAAATCGCGGCTGAAATCTATGAATAATTATCAACATCTTGGTTTTTATATATGCTTTGCGATGGAGTTCCATAACAGTTAGCTTACAAAACATTACAGGGTGTGCGGTGGGAGGTTGGTGGTGGCAAATAAATCAAAAAGAAGCATATACAAATCCATATTTTACAAAAAGGAGCTTAAACTAGCTTTTGGTATCAATGATCATATCGAGATCCACCCATAATCGTTCTGCAAACCGTGTAAGCTAAGGGGAGGGTGTTAAATGCTTTGAGGCAGAAAAAGCTAGTACCATTTAAAAGTTTGGTCGTGCCCTGCAAGTGGAAAGCCCATACCGTAGACAGGTGTGAAGTGAGTGAGGAGCAAATTATAACTGAATTAAATTGCATGATCACATTTAGGTTTGCCAGCACTTTGAGGTGCTGGTGAAAGGTGGTACGAAAAAAAAAAAGTGACAAAACATACTGCCAAATGTCAATTGAATTACTACAGTCAATATTTACACATATTGGGTACATTGCACAAGTTTCGATTTCAACCAGTGTCCAGCCAGCTGCTATACAATCAGTTTCTGCCATCAACTATCTAAAGTGTCCACTCTGCCTTTGTATTCCGCAAGACCAGTAGAGCTACCGTGCCAAAGTCTTGTCTGTGCAGAATGACATTGTCGGCAAACAACACGTTCCTGTTGCCATGACAACTCACCTTTAACTGCTGCCAGCATAAATGCTGCTCCTGACGTCTTCTTTTCCCTCCTAAGTGATGTATTGCTTCAATGCAACTCACGTAAAACAGACCTTCCAGCAGGAGCGTACCTCTTACATGTTTGCGACACCATCTCCCCCATGTGGTACTGAGGTAAACGTACCATCTATAATCCATCTATAATTCAAAATTCAAAGAATGCTTTCTGAAAGCCCAGAGCCCAAATGTTTTGCAGATTCCATCTGGGGGGGGGGGGGGGGGGGGGGGGGGGAAAGAGGAAGTAAATTTGTACAGCAATAATAATTACATGAACTAGTACTCACCATCATTCCAGCCAATAACTCGTGTAAGGATTACAAAAGGTCAATGCCGAAGTTAAGCATCAAAGCCGGTGAACTTTGAGTCATCACCGCAAAGACCTTCAAGAAGTGAGGCACATACTGAATGATGACTGGTGTATACAAAATGTGGCCCAGCAGTATCCTGTTCTCCTCATGGATGCTCAGCAGGTTGCAGACACATTTGAAGGGGCATTTGCTAGACTTTGAGCATGCCACTCCATCTATGACCAATGTTTTGTAACTGACAGATGAGAAATGTGGAGAGAGAGTTAAGATATAGAAACATGACGTCATAGCTGTGGATGGGTATTAACTATGTGATTATTTTTTGCTATTTTTTCCATTCTGAACTACTTTCAAGCCCGTAGCCAGGTCAGGAAAAGGGGGGGTTCGAAAAAAAAAAGTGGACCCAAAGTGGGCGTGGGTAACCAAATGGGGGAGGGTGCGGGAGGGGGATGTGCCCCCTCCCGCGCTTTGCGCGGAAGCTTTTGAAAACATTGATTTGGCGACACAAAAGAATTAATAGTTTGCAGACACATGTACATCATGTACCAAAACACTCACAACCGAAAAATAAACAAGATGAGCAATTCCATTTCATGCGACCTTCCAAGGTGAGCTGCCCGATATGAAAAGAGGGGAAGGGGCTAAACCTAACATGTCGTTTTGCTATGCAATCTAAATCGATCTTCGCTTTAAAAAAAAACAATGCTTCTAATTCAATGGCTGCTTAGTCAACTACATATTTAGGCAGGTTATACATTTATATACAAACACAATCCTTGGGTGCAAATGGGCATAGCGTGTGACAACGCCACGTCCATGTCATAATGTATATGCAGGAGAGTAAGGCTAGAAAGACGGCTATTTCCCATCGAGGCTCTCATATAATTGTGCAGTCTTCGAAGAGCACTAGCACTCCGCTCGTTCACGCTCTCTTTTAGTCGATCGATTATTAATGCGACGGCGTATAGATTAATTATTATATCGGCGCAAATTAATTGCTTTTTAATTATTGAGACGTAATTTGATAACTAAAGAAATAAACCGTTACGTTGTGCCGGTTATACGTACGTTATTAGTCAGGGAAGCCTAATAGCCCAAATCCGCCTTAGAGAGCTGCTTGCACGGCGGCACCGTAGTACTTCTACGTAAGCGGAGTGCAGGACCTTTATCCTCTGAGGGGGGGTTCGTTCGAACCCCCGAACCCCCTCTGGCTACGGGCCTGACTTTAGAACCAATTTCCCCATGGCCAATGAAAATATCCCACCCAAAATGCACCTATTAGAGGAGCACACAGTTGAGTGGGTGAGAAGATACAACTTATGATTTGGCATGCTGGGTGAACAAGGTGCTGAATCAATTCACCAACTACAGTTCAATTAGCATTTAAACGCACTGAACACCATCTAAAGTACGGTGTATCGTCAAAGAGCGCTTGATAAGTATTGCTCCTGACACAATCCGTGCTTAGCCACCACCCACAAAGAGAGCAAAACGTACGCCGGCCAAAACACGTTGCTGCTTCATAGCATAGTGGCTTTATACCGGGCCGGTATTCACGTACATGTAGGCCTACACTCCCTCCATACATGCGCGCAGCACACACTTGACAATGTTTGCACGTTACTTTTTGAAGCGATCTATGTACAATACCTTTGTAAAAGTCGTTTCTCAACTGGAAGTGCGCACGTTGGGGACTAACTAGTTTTGAAAACCTACCTCCGCGTAAGTAGGCCGCTTTTGAACGACACTTCTCCAGAGCTTAACATTTCTTGATGCCCAAACACACCTTGTTCAGTAGAGCACAGTTTCATCTTCAACAATACGTCGTCTAAAAGGTCACCACGTGTTCCATTCAGTAACTGTACAGCGAATTCCAACGGGTACAAATCATTACAACCGTTGCTAGGTGAGATAATTGCCATTTCAAAATTTCGGGGCGTAGGTCTGAATGTCCACCAATTCAATGGATTGAAACACCCGTGTCGTAAACGCGTATCCGGATATCGTCATAAAAAGGTATTCGAATATTGTCGATGCGGACGACGAATACCTAAGTACCTCCGAATGGAGATTCACAAACCAGTTATTTCGAATAGAACAAATCCAATTAATAATCGATTTTTCCGAGTAATGCTAAATTACTATTCGAACGGATAGGTTTCGAATATCCTAATAACCCGAATAACCTGATAATCGGTTACACACCCTAGCATACAAGATGGCGGATGACCGGCCAAGTGGTACCAAGTTGACTGTTTTGCACCTATGTTATTATTTGATTAGGATACACTGTATGCGGCCCTGTGACCTGATGTTATCAAATGGTGAAAGACATTCGTTCCTGCAGGTTTGTACATTATTATTGTTGCATGCTTTAACTAACCTCTCCGTACGCGTCTCGCCATAGCGGAGAATATCCATTTCTGACGTATGCAAGAGTTTACCTGGTAAGCAGATTTAGAATGGTGGCGATTGTTTGGCACCACTCATACCACAGAGGCTGAAGAATGAAGACATGACGGATCTGCTGAATAGCTATCAACATAACGACAACAGAAAAATGTGTGTAGAAGTCTTTAAACTACTTTCTTCTTGTACAGGACCTAAGGCAGACTGACAGAATGTGTATTCGGATATTTTCACTGTAACTGGAGTGATTTTATATATTTTTTATTGCGTCATAATTATAGCTATAAATACGCCGTCATGCGCCATAAATAATTCTCGTATGGACATACCGTCAAGCAGTGTTGCCGCGATTAAGTACTTGCCCATAATCGTTTTAATCGCGATAATCGCGATATGCGCATTTAATCGTGATATTTAATCGGCGATATAATAATCATTAATAAACATTAATAAGTGTGATCAGAGCGATGGCGATGTCAAAGAAAGAAGCTAAACCTATGTACGTGCCACAAAAAGAGGATGTGGTTAGTGTGGATCGTACTGCACATAGAAGTTCAGCATGGCAATATTTTGGGATACATAAGAAGGCTCTAAATTCATCCTGGGTTGTGTGCTTGAAGTGCTGCAAATGGGTATCAAGACATGACAACAACACTACCAACATGAGGTATCACTTGAAGTCTGCCCATGGAATAGATTTGCCTTCAGAAGGCAAAGAGTAAGCCCTTTAAACATCAAATTGTTCATAGTATGAAAATTATCTGAAATTGTATGTTCAATGTAGCAGCTGTCAGAACGAAGGCACCAGCAGTACCTGTAGCACTGGCAAGATTTTTATTAGTAAAAATATATTACAGAAAAAAAAATGGAGACTTTTGCTAAATTAAATCGGCTCAGTAAACTTGATGCATTTTTCTTAAAAATTTCTGTAGCATATAGCCATATACGCTTAAGATGACAATAGAGTGAATATATACATGTGATATAATTCTATTAACAAACCATGCCCTATATTTTCCGTATACTTTTCCGTTAACGTCCGCAACTTTAATCGCGATTGATAGCATCATTAATCGCGATAAATCGTTAATCGCGATATAACGTTAATCGCAATATATCGCGGCAACACTGCCGTCAAGGTCCCGCTCAACATTTGTACGTGCGTGCGTACGAAATTGAACGTGATTATGACGTGCGGCGTACAAATGATTTTACGGCACCGTGAAACTATTCGTAAGAAATCGGTCCACTCACGATGTCGTACGCATGAAGCGTACAAGGTTCGCAAGCAGGTGCTTGCGGATAACATTACATGACACCGCGGGGGCCCGCAATCAAGGCA